>JAVTVY010035272.1:0-15330 GCA_036873755.1 Hanleya hanleyi | reverse complement strand
GGGGGTCGTGACATATTAGGGTACAATTCGTACAGAGCTTCTAGTACCTCTGAATATGAACGTCTCTCCGGATCATGATCACTGTCATTATCCTCAATGGATTGACGTTGCGCGACCCCCTGACGTCTCATCGATGGGTCAGTAGACAAATCAATCGGATCAGACGATACTACCGGAAGCTGTGTCGGAACCGGGGATGGAACCTGAACAGTACCGGAAGCGGAGGTCAAGAGTCGCCGGAACTGATCTAGTTCAGCTGCCTGTTGTTCCATTCTTTGCAGAATAACAGCAGACAGAGAACCATCAATAACCGGAACTCCCGTATTGATTTGTGGACTATTAGAGACCCGCCTATAAGGGGATGCAATAGGCCTAGCCCACTGCATTTCCGGACGAACCGGAAGTCTCAACCCACCGGGGTTTGTCACAACAGGCCTCCTTATAGTGGGACCGGAAGGACGAAAGTCCTAACCGGAATCCCGGAGTTAACCATACCGGAACCCGCAGGCGACCGGAATTGGCTGACAGGAAGTTGATAATGAGCCCTATATGGGTTTATGACACCCGACCCAGAACCATTCTCAGTCATACCCTGTTGTGACTGGAACAATGCCGTATTGTTTCTATTACCACTCTGAGGTATTAAGTGTGAAACTGGCATTGTTCCTGCAGAACAATGACCTCGATCCCCTGCGTTTGTCAACCCAGAGGTGTTCAATTGCAAGGGATTTAATCCTACCCGGCCTTGCGTGATAACTCCCGTGACTGGGGTATTACGTAAGGTCGTGGAGTTTACTCCTGGTAAGACCATGGATACATTGTCTCTATATCCACCAGAGGTATTGTCTGCTGTGCTGAAATTAACTATACCTGGTATTACACCATAGTTATTTACAGCACCACTTACCATGCCTAAGGCTGCCCCTGGAGCAACAGGGAGTGTCGAAATTGGTTGACGACCAACAAACGACACCTGGGAATTATTAGATATCGGGGTATTCCCAGCGGGAGTCCCCCCAGTGATATCATTCCCAACAGCACATACGGGCGTACTTACAACGTCACCAGTGTTTATGCCCGGAGTCAAAGTGGTCCTCATCTCGTTCGTCTCGATTTCCATGGGGGACACACTTTCGGGAAGATCTAGTTCAACTGTGACCTCGGCTGACTCTCCCGTACCTTCATCTAGGACGGACCCCATTACTTTTACCTGTTTCTTCCTTTTACCTGTGGACAGATCAGAAACAAAAGTACTAGTGCTTGGCGCAATACCTTTATCTAATAAAGAACATAAAGGGCCCATCCAAGGACTGCCAATCGATGCAGGCTTCTTCGCCGTCCCATTTTCAATAAAATGGGAGGGCGGAGTCATGATATTAGTCTCCGACATTAAACCAGGGGGAAGGGAACCCGCACGAGACCCGGTCATTAAATCTTGAAATAAATCATCGGGCCATTGTTGACACTCCTGACATCTATGGGTATAATCACAAGCAATATTGCCTCGACACGCAAGACAAACAGAATGTAAGTCGGTCGTTGATTTAGACTTCCCACAGACGGAACAGAACATAGAGGCCATTATTTTATCGACAGATATACACAAGAATACTTCCCAACTTGATCTTTTCGTTGCTTTGTAGACTTGTAGATGATGTTATCACTCGTTGTAAACGTAAAATCCTTCCGTAATACGCTGGAGCTTTACACACGATCTTTACAGTAGCTAGCTAAGTAAAGAAGTGGAGATCTATTGTGATTGAGTGCTGGCGTGGGTGATTAGGCGGGAAATGAACTGTGCTATTGTTTTAATTTCTTCACTTGTTAATCCGTGTTTGCACACGAACGCATATGTCAGTAAGGTCAGTTTCACTGTGTAAAAAATATGATCAGTTAGAGCAGGCTGTCAGTTAAGACATGGGGAATATATCAACCCAGACATGTGATTACAGTCCAGGGATACAGTCACAAACAGCTCAATAGTGGTCAGCTAGGAAATGAACCATGCCCAAGTGGTCATAAAGCTAACAAGCTTTACTGCCAGGAGATTATTTTACACAGCATTAACAACAGCCTTGAGTCAATGTCCACTTAGATACCATATATTCTCTGGTAATCTCATCACAGGCTAACAGGCTTTTTCTCACTTTGATGTCAGGATACTACAAGCAAATCACTGGAATTTATTGGAAATGTTTGATGAAGTCCCCCTTCAATTAATTTTCTAAATTATAATTAAGACATGCACAGAATGCCTACACTCACCCATGAGGTATAGTATTACATCTGGAAACCGAATCTTGGGAATCTGCACAGTTTAGCTCTAGTGTAAACTACCATTGATGGTTCCATGAGTGAGTGTCCACAAATGGACAGACAGATAGACAATACCCTTTTTTCACCCCATGGAGGAAGGACCGGGAAGGCATGCCAATTTTTATTCAAATACAACGAATACAACTACTATCGAATAGATCATGTGTAGGTACAGGATGACCAAATTGATCACAAGTTAGTACAGGATGGTCAAATTGATCACAAGTTGGTACAGGATGATCAAATTGATTACAAGTTTGTAAAAGATAGTCAAATTGATCATAAGTTGGTACAGGATGACCAAATTGATCACAAGTTGGTACAGGATGACCAAATTGATCACAGGTTGGTACAGGATGGTCAAATTGATCACAAGTTGGTACAGGATGATCAAATTGATCACAAGTTGGCACAGTATGGTCAAATTGATCACAAGTTGGTACAGGATGGTCAAATTGATCACAAGTTGGTACAGGATGGTCAAATTGATCACATGTTGGTACTGGATGGCCAAATTGATCACAAATTGGTACAGGATGGTCAAATTGATCACAAGTTGGCACAGGATGGTCAAATGGATCTCAAGTTGGTACAGGATGGTCAAATTGATCACAAGTTGGTACAGGATGGTCAAATTGATCACATGTTGGTACAGGATGGTCAAATTGATCACAAGTTGGTTCACGATGGTCAAATTGATCAAAAGTTGGTTCACGATGGTCAAACTGATCACAAGTTGGTTCACGATGGTCAAACTGATCACAAGTTGGTACAGGATGGTCAAACTGATCACAAGTTGGTTCACGATGGTCAAACTGATCACAAGTTGGTTCACGATGGTCAAACTGATCTCAAACTGATCACAAGTTGGTTCACGATGGTCAAACTGATCACAAGTTGGTTCACGATGGTCAAACTGATCACAAGTTGGTTCACGATGGTCAAACTGATCACAAGTTGGTACAGGATGGTCAAAATGATTGCAAAGTCATACAGGATTATCAAATTAATCAAAAGATACAGGAACCCACAGAATTGAGCAGGCACGACTGTTGCATATATTGTGTCCTTCATCAACACAGTACCATGTAAGATGTGCTTCTCAATCAGAGTTCCCACCCTTCTTGCAAAATATTTTTCCAGGACATTCAAGTACCTAAATTAACTTTTTCTTCCATGACTTTCACAGCACCTTTCAAGCATTGTTGATACACACAGATTTCTAACATTCTCCATACTGGCATGAATGGCATACAACAAAATAATACGAGATTCTTTCATCAATGACTTTCCAGGACCGACAGATAAAAAATCTGGAATTTCAAGTAGTTTCAAGGCCTGGAAACTGTTAATACAAAATTCAAGGACTTTCCAGGTTTCCAAGCACCCATGGGAACTCTGTTGGTGACAAGCGACAGTCTTGTCAACCACATCATCGCTTATAATTTGAAAGTGGCCTTGGAATATACATATAGCAATCTTAACTAAACTATCCACTTTCTGAGCAGACTTTAATGGGGTCACTGGACAAGTAGGAGATCTATGGTAACCTTAACTCAATGTCAAGTTTGCTGGGAGACTGGACATAAATTTCCTAAGATCCCAGGAGGCTAGGACCACTCCAGCACAAATGGACCATTTCTAAACAAACATGACAAATATCACAGCAGGGCATCAACAGAGTAATGCCAAGGGAAGGGGGTAAATCTGTGTATAGCTCCAGAGTAGCGTACATGTGTGAGATTTAGCACAACTCTATTAATTTATAAACAGCCTGGACATTTCAACAGCTCAGGGTAAACTGCATGTGACTTCAAGCATGTGTATGAAAAATAGATGTTCTCATTAATTTAACAGAAAATTTCCACCATACATGCACTGAGCTGTTCTCAGCCATGTCTGAAGTACATCTACATGTAAGATAGGTCTTGTACAGGATTAAGAGAATAAAATTCAATTCAATTCAATAATGAATGACTGTCAATCTTCTAATAATATAATCACAGGAAGTGAAGTTTCCTACCCTAAAATCAAGGGATGATCAAATTTATTAGAACAGGAAGTTGACAAAATGTACATCTAGTCCAAAATCATGCCGATAATCCACTATTTTTTCCGTTATTCTATTGATTTTAAAGGATGATGAGATTTATTTGCATGGTTGATTCAATTTTATCCACAAAATCGGGGGTGATTAAATTTTAACTCTCCCCATCCAGAGCTCTGGAGAACCCGATAAAAAACTTCAGGGTTCGAATTTAAGAAAAATTTGAACCAGTCCGCCGGACTGGTGAGCCAAAAATGTAACCAGTCCGTAAATATTTTTACTAGTCCGTTAATATTAAATAAAAGATGATGTGGGAACATTTGTCATCATGAATATTTTGTGCTCTGTGATGGTTGCTACTAAATAAGAAATTAATAATTGTGCATTTCTTGAGCGCGTGTGAGATAATCACAGACGACAAACCCCGTCGGCTAGACTTCGACAGCGACTTTGACTGCACGTGTCGTCGCGAAAAACACTGCTTCAACAAACGCCATTTCAAGCCAAAAAAATCAGTAGATTTCTTTCGAAGTTGATGGAGAATATGTTTATAATTGTCCTGGTAAACATGATCAGGTCGACTGAAGCGTAATAATGTTGCTGATTTCTCGATTCCCGACCTGGAATTGGGAGCTTTATTTTCTGAAAAGATCGCCAGCCTGCATTGCCATGCTGCATTACAGTCACACTTTACGGTAATTGCTGACAATGTTCGCACCACTTTACGGCTGTTGTTGTTGTCGTAAAATGCGGCCGTGGTCGTGATTTCGTTGGAATTTGCTGGAAATTGTTTTAGACTCACACGATTTATTTAGACTCGGTCGGGTAACCGAAAACAGACATTTCGTTTTTCATTCTTTACAAATTGTGCGGAGATATCCAGAGAAATAGTTTACACAATGAACGGAGAGCTTTTTTGTTACCAGTCCGACGGACTTGTTGTTCAGTCACTCACACCAGTCCGTTTGATTTTTTACCAGTCTCGGACTGACGGACAGGTGCCAAATTCGAACTCTGAACTTCCGAAAGTCGGAAAGAAGAGGACCTCTGAAATGGGTACTTTGGCTAGGTAATTCTTGTATAATTCAATCACAGAAAATGAAATTTTGTATTATAAATTCTGAAGGTGTCAGACAAATGTTTAAAAATCATGCATATAATCCATTATTTCTTCGTTATTTCAATGATTTTAGAGGGTGATGAAATTAATTAGAATAACCGATTGAATTTTGTATTCAAAACTGAAGTTTGATAGGGTGATTGAATTATTAGAGGGATAAGCATAAATCTGAAATGGGTAAATCCAAAACCAGTAACAAGAGACCAGAAAAGTCAAATACAATACACTTACCAGTTCAGAGTCTGGATATTCCCAATGTCACTTCTGTATTTTTTTTTCTCGATCACCCGCCAATTATGTCTTCTTCACCGTCCATGTTTCCAGTTCTGTTTAACAAAAACAGAACAATTCTCAATTAATACAAATTTATCATCTGATATGTCTTCTTGTAATTCTGACGTACTCGTACTTGTCCACTTGCCCGGGGCAGTCAACAACCGTGGGGACAAATAGAATACAATTTTTAATTTGCTGTACATGACACGCAATGTTAGACCACAGCATGAATAGAAAAGAATAAGCTTTGTTGTTATTTTTTTGTCAGGAAGAACAAACAGAACATGAACAACTTACAAATATATAAAACAACAATATAGACCATTATTAAGATGCCTCCAGGGATGTCACTAAGTTTTGAAGAAGCAGGTGGAAGGCATGGAAGTGACATTTAATGTTTCAAGTATTGGAATTACATGAGAAGTAGGCAGCCGTATTGGGCCGATTTGGTCAAATGACGGGGCCAAGAAGGGACGCCTGCCACCTTCTATTGATGCCCCTGGTCTCGAAAGGCTCCTTTCAAACCCACACACATACATAAATATTGTTTGAGCCACAGGCTATGATATTCTCAAGGTATCTATGAGAGAAAGTAACCTCCAAAATCTCAACAGCAAAAATCAATGAGATACACACTCCTCAATCAATTTGAAACCCTCATGTAAATTTTCCAAGACATGACATTAGTTTGATGAACAAGATGTTCAAAGGGAGGTTATCCATTTCCATAGATCGATGTTTGTATGAGCCAACTGAGTTTCAAAACAATAAGATACTGTATCTCTCACTTTGAAATTCAAATGTTCAAAAATAGAAATCTGTATGCTCATTGGTTGGAAAAAGTGGCGCTTCTGTGGAGGTCTGAACATGCGGCTTGCATAATGATCGTAGATGAACGTCAAATATTCTCTTTGACCCAGCACGTGACCACCCTTTGATGTGTACCACAAACAATGTCTAATGACTTTATCAATATTTGTTAACCCTTTCACCGATTAAACCCGGTGTACGGGGATAACGAGAGTGCCACCCGTACGACCATCCCCGGTTGATCGGGTTAGCTTTAAACCTGTTGGCCATCACGATGGGTACAGCACTTTTATTTTTTTGCATTCGTTTTAACGGAAACCTATCAAACACTGTATACTTCTGGAAAGTCAAAACCTTGATCAATTTGATTCTCGAAATTGTTTGTTTGTTCCGCAAAAGAAATAAAGCAAAATTAGATGTTGAACGAAAAAAATCGGAGCGAAAAATGCTTTTTTTCCACATACCGTGTGACGGGCCTCTCGGCAGCAAGCCGCAGAAATGAAAAAAATCATCGAAAACCTCATCCTAACTCCTGTATTTTTGATGTTACACGACTGGTAAAGCGTGGTGAATATTCCCCAGACGATTAAAACTGCCAACGACAACCGGCAAAGTTTATTTCCATATTTTTACGAGTCTTGATCCACAAAGTTTGACAACCAACTTTCTATTTCGCCCAAGATGGTTTCCGCCTTCGGACGACGAGCCAATCGGTATGCGTAATTTCGCCCACGTGACCTCCATCCGCCAACAGATAAGAAACGCGTACACAGTGGCTGGAAAAATGGAATTACATCATTTTCAATCCAATCGTATCCTCCGTTTTATTTTTGCCATCCGTCCCAGGTCATGTCATGTACCGAAAGGGGAAAGCCCACGCTTTCGAATGAGAGGTCAAACATTGCAAATGGCCGAGTACAACTCGAGATAAACACTGTCAAATGCGATCGAAAAAAAGACGATTTCTCCGTTGAATTTTGACGTTTTCAAGTCGAGAAAGCCGGGGAAAGCGCATTCTCTTGAAGTAAAACCTAATTTTGTATGCTATTTTATTTATTTTGCTATAAAACTGGAGCAAATAACACCGGAGTGTTCATTGTGGAGACGGGGTCCCTATGTTTTTCTACAAATCTCAGACGCAAACACGTTTTCTAACATTCCAAAGACAACATATACAAATTTTAACAGTTCTCAGGGAATTGATCGTCAGCAGGTCACTTTTGTCAGGGGAAATAATCGGTGAAAGGGTTAAACAAAATATATTTTGTGCCGACAGTACCTTGTGTACGTATATTTTCAAATCCATTATTTAAATTCTAACATATTGCTCAAGTATCAATATATGAATAAGATGCATTTCCACAATGCACACTGTTAAAACCAAAATAAAATGTTTTCAAAGATATTATTACTATAGATACATGTACTATAGCCAATATACATATTTTTAGTAACTAAATTTATTATGGATAACAATTATTTGTACATATTTATTAGCAGATTATTATCCATAATACACTATAATTGATTTGGTTACCAGTTTCCAACCTCGAAAATTCCCCTCAAAGTACATGATTAGCTAGCAATATTACATGTTCCAATCTATCAGGTTTCCAACATCCGAACGCATGGCACGATCATACGTAGAAACTTCTGCTCATAGCCATGTGGTAATGGGTGCTATCTGAGTATATTAGGGCATTTCCCAAATGGTCACAGCCGATTGGTCCCGTGACATCCGACATCGACGCAATCACATTCATACATGTACATGTATAACGGAGACACACCTCAAGAAAGCGATCGATTGAAATGATCCCTTGGTGGGCCTCAAAGTGCCCCCATCACAAAATAAGAATCATATCATTTTCCTGTGAACTGCCGCCGATTTTATTTTTTTTAAATATGTTAGGCCATTTACAAGTAATGATTTTTCTTAAAAAAACAAACAAAGAAGCATGCTCCATTAGAGTGAGAAATAAAATAGGTAATTCGCACAACTTCAGTTTGGTCTCGTGTAGAATCCCCCATTCTTGCGCCTCGTCAAAATGACATGTCTGATATCTGAGAAATATTTAAATACAGATAATTTCATTGGCTCGTTTAAATGGGGTGGACATGTGACTTGAAGCTTTGGGAACAGCTTACGAACAGGATTATCTCCCCCTCGAGATAGGTGGCGCCATGTGAAATACATGATGAATCATAGCGATAAGCTAAGGCTAGTGTTAAATGAAACGTAAAAACGCCCTTAGCAAGCCAAGATGTTAAGTTTCCCAATTAACAACTTTACTCCACTGTCCAAGTTTCACTGTAACTGTTCAACCAAAAAAGAAGACACAGTTCATGTAAGGGGAGATGTACATGTACCACTTTTCAACAGGACATGTTAGCCAGTGGAGCAATGGCTGACCACTTGCCCATGTCCCACTATTGGAAATCCCGTAAATTCATGTCACTTCATCTTACATGACCGATATGCCCCAAAAAGGGTTCCGAACTTGTTGCGTTTTCGGGTCACCCTACAAAGTTGAGAGAAATCAATAAAAGTCACGATGAGCAGGATTACAGAGGAAGAGCTATGCCAGTCAGGGCCATATCCAGAGCCATTTTGATACCTGTATGGGCGCCCAAACTTTACAGGCAATTTTAATGCTTTTTACATACAAATGCGCCCAAATACATACAAATGCAACCCAAGAAGGCAAGAAAGGGTGTCCCCAAATAAACTCTGAATATGGCCCTGCCAGTTTTGATTTCCACATGTACATGTATATCCACGTGTACAGGGGCCCTCGGTGGCGGAGTGGTCTAAGGCGCTTCGCTAGTGATCATTAGCCCCACACCATTGAACCGGCATGGGTTCGAGCCCCGCTTTATATGTGTGAAAGTTTGCCAGTTACTTGCCAATGGGCAGTGGTTCTCTCCGGGTACTCCGGCACCTTCCACCATTGGCTATCACCATATGAGCGAAACATTGAGTGTGACATTAAACCCATCGTGTATAAGCTGGGACGGTATCTCCCAGATATTCCATTCCATGATTCGACACTCAAGAGTAGTTGCCAGTGTGCAAAACAGCCGCTGGGTGGTCTCTCTTACATAATGTCAACTAAACGTAATGTACATGACATTCTCGGGAACAAGGCAATAATCCAGACCGACAACATGTAGAACACGACTAATAGGTCTAACAGATCTATACATTGCACATATATATCCAGTGCATACAGCATGCAGTTGACTGCATGGGAATAATGTGTTCATGGGCGATTATTAAATGATTATAGCTATATAGGTTTCCTGTCTTCAAGTGCATGTAACTATAGAACCCTACATGTACACAGTTCACTTTTATGGTCCTCTCTTAAGGCCACTGTCACTTGATTGGTTGTTTCGCATGACCTTGATTTTTTAAATGCACATGCTAGATGCTATAATTATTTATTATTAATTATTAAATTGCAAACCAATTATATAAGAATATGAAGAAAATGAGTAAGTTTTACTCATGCAAATGTAAATCCCTCATCTATTTTAATTATTTGCCCTCAAAATATAGATGAGGGCCGATCATGCTAAACAACTGATTAAGTGACAATGGCCTAATTGGCAGTTGGCAGGAATAAATATATCAATTGTCCAATTTCATAAACTGGGTCATTGTTGGGAGCATCGTCTTAAAGCCCCATCTTCATTTTATCAAGCCAATTTCTACGTTCCCGCTTCAAACCTGCCTTGATTTATCTGACACCCTTCAGTATTCAAAATCTGAGGTGTAAATTTCTCCTACGAACTAGAGACGAACCAATCAGAACTTACATGCTGATTGTGTGTAGAGTGACATCATCCTCAAGTAGAGGCATCATTCCTCCTTATATGGTGCTTGTATGGCCCAATATATAAGGTCAGCCAATCAATAACGCTCTTCTATGACATTTCGAAAATCAGATGATTTTGAGGTAGTGACGTCTGGTGTCTATTTATAAGTTCTCTGAACATTGAAGGGGCCAGGTATATCAAGGGAAGTTTGAAGTGGGAACGCAGAAATTGGCTTGATAAAATGAAGATGTTCTAGCAGGGAATCCCCCCCCGATTTGTTGCATGCAACTAATTGCATAAAACAGGACCTGTTCTATTTCATACGACTTGTACTGTAGCATGTGACAAAAAATCGATGCACCTGAGTTGTACATGTATGCTACAAATTGTTACTACAAATCACAACGTGAGAATGGGCCTTTAGCCAGAGAACTTGAAGGGGCGAAACTTGGAAATTTTACCATGGGAGAAATAGGATAAACTAAGCATTAACATAAGCCAATTAAGAAAACTAGAAAGTGGAACTTGATGTTTCTTTATGTCCTGGCTGTTAAAATATTTATACAATACTTTATTGCCAGATCTTGGAATTATACAAACAGGGACTAATCCAGCATTTTTGGGGTCACCGGTCCACTAATGCGAAACCGGAAACCGGTATTCATAAATTTACATAAGTCTCTTGATGCATAGATGATGTATACCAAATTTTACATCATTGATGATTTTGCATAAATTGAAGATGATCGCCCATCCTTCCCGCCACTCAGAGGAACTGACGTGGTTATTCCAGGGGTTTTTCTTGACAGTTTTTCATCGGGGTAACCCCGATGAAAAACAAATAAGAATTGAGTTTTGATGTTTTTTTGGAAATTGAGTTTTTCATGAAAAAATTGAGTATTTTATTTTTCGGACATTCGCGCGCCGTAGGCGCGCGAAAAAACTTAGTTTCCTTCAATAAAATTGAGTTTCTGTAACGAAATGCAAAGATAATACAGCTCGCGAGAAGAAAGAAAAGACTGCACTCACGTGGTGGAAGAGCGATGTGTGCGTTGTTGTTGTTATATACGCACAGCTTACGTTTTGTTCCACTTTGCATGCGGGCGTATGACGTCTCATTGGAAAGGGAATTCCTTGTAGTTTCTGATTGAATGCGTGATTTCAACCGATGGCCAATCAAACAGACGATAACATCGAAAAACTGCAAGGGGTGTTTTCCCGTTTCTCTAGTAACGGTAACAGCCGATCCTGTATCGGTTACCTTGATTGGACAAGCGGGGTAACGTGACCTACATCGAAGCGCTCATTGGCCATAGCCCTTCAACTGGGTCAAGCTGATCTGAGGGAAACGCCATTTTATCTCATCGCAACGAAATTACGTGGCGCAGAAGCTCGAAAGAAATTTGAAAATAAAGTTTGTTTAGCGGATTTAATCGAAACCCGCACTTTGGAAATATAAACTGAGCTTCTGTACTTCAACTATACCAAAGAATCATATATTTTGAAGGGGTTTTCTGTGAGTATTTTATATTTTCTGGGCGGCTTCTCGACAACATTTTATGGAAATCTTCGTTGGTGTTTTTTTTATTTTTCATTTTTATTTCTTCCTCCCGACTTCGTTATTCTGAGACAGAATATCAAGTTTACATTCAAGAAATCAAATCAGGCTTAGCTAACAATATATGTATGGTTTTTATCGAGTTTCATGCTTGGTAAATTTGAAAAAAGCGATTTCAGAATGGTACATCGCTGTACTCGCATTGGCAGAAGCAAAGGCAAGCCAGTATAGCGACTCGTCGCATTTTTCATATAGGAAGACGAGAGCCGTTTGAACGACTCGCCGCAGCGTAACAGTTAAAATGCTGAAAAACTGAACTTAGAAAAATAAAGAACTGAATAAAGATCTATGCATGGAGACATTCATACAGTTGACTCCTCGTCGATGATCAATAATAAACTCCAGTAAATGGGGAGAGTCAGACGCAGGCATTTGCACTTCGCTGAAAGTGAAAGTAGGCGGGATGATATATGTAGAGCTGCCAGATGTCAAGAAATGTAAAGTGTCTCCATGAATAGATTTTGTAATAGATTATGTAATCGAAAATGCGAGACAAGAACTTTGATTTTCACAACACGTCGGTTCGGTATTGCTGCGCAACAACAACAACACAATGTTGTAGAGGGGTGAAAAAAACGTGATGGAGGGCGCATTTTATTTTCATTTTTCTGAAAGCCAACCAAAATGCTGGCCATACAACTGACATTTGAGATGCATACTGCAAACCTGTGTATGCATCAGCTGTTTTCAAGCACAGAAGAATTTTTCATCATTTAGATTTACACTGGAAGAAATATACCTCTGAAACGCCCGTACACAATCTCTTTTTTTCTGGGTATTGCATGTATATTTTTTTGCATGCTATTCCTATTTCTAAGATGAAAAGGCACTAAAAATTGAGTTTTCGCACTTCATTCGATGAAAATTGGGAAAAATTGAGTTTTCATACTTCATTCGATGAAAATCGGGAAAAATTGAGTTTTAGGCATTATTTAGCGCGCCAAAGGCGCGCGAAAAAAATTGAGTTTTATTGAATTCAGAAATTGAGTAGATGAAATTTTTTTGTCAAGAATAACCCCTGTATTCATTCATGCAAATCTCTTGATACATCGATGCTGTATACCAAGTTTTGTATAGAGCTATACATCATTAAAGATTTTGCATAAATTAAAGATGGCCACCAAGATTTCCGCCCAATCAGAGAAACCAGATCTGTGATTCATCATAAGTCTCTTGATGCATCAATAACGTATACCAAATTTTACATCGAGCACTTGAACAGTATCAGAGAGAGAAAATTAATGATTTTGCATAAATTAAAGATGGACGCCCATCCTTCCCGCCACTCAGAGGAACTGATGTGGTTGCAAGTCTCTTGATACATCAATGCTGAACACCAAGTTTTGTATAGAACACTGAAATGGTATCAGAGATATATACATCATTAAAGATTTTGCATACATGTAAATTAAAGATGGCCACCAAGGTTTCCGCCCAATCAGAGAAACCAGAACTGTCATTTATCATCACTCTCTTGAAGCATCAATGATGTATACCAAATTTTACATCGAGCACTTGAATGGCATCAGAGATACAGATCTTCAATGATTTACATAAATTAAAGATGGCCGCCCACACTGCAGACAAAACATGTTCTGAACCGTGTTTTTGTTCTAATACAACAAAATGTTCATAGTGTGAGTTGGGCTTTAATGGCCTGCTACAAATTAGCTTCATGCTTTGACCAGGAGACTAGCACCGAATCTGGGTCAGAATTACAATATACATACATAATTGTAGACAAAACAATATCCCCTACCAAAGTCACAGTGATGCACTACAGTGCAAGTCCAACAAGAACCCAAACATCTATCTGATTTGGATGGAAAATTCAACTCTTTCAACAAAACAGCAATCTGAACCAGACCTCAACATTAACACCCTTTTACATGTACTTGCCCCAGGAAAATGAAATATGCTTGAAGCAACCAACCTTGGTGATGCTGTCGCCTGGGAACAATTACCTTAAATCAAGAAAATCATATCCTCTAGCTTTTTGGGCATACTATACTTTGTCTATGGACCACTTAAGAATTTTAACGTTGAGCCTTGCTGAATGGTAAAGAAATGAAGAACCCAACTCAACTTTTGAAGGACACTGCTCTTAAGGGTTAAAGAGAACCCAATTCAATTTTGAAAGGACATTAATCGGAATGGTGAACGAGTATATGAGAAACTGTCACAAGATTTCAAATTGAATGGTAAACAAGTGAAGAACCCAACTCACAAGTGAAGAACCCAACTCAACTTTGACAAAATGTCAATCTGGTTGATATGAAAACCCAACTAATTTTGACAGGACATCAATCTGAATCAGACCTCAACATTCACACTCAATTCAACTCTGACAAAACTAAAATCAGAATGACAAACAAGGGGAGAACCCAAGTCAACATCAATCTGGCTAGAAAACAAGAATACAGTATAACTCTGCATAACCGGATTAAATCGAAGATCGACGAATTACACATGTACTTGTAGAACCTATTAATCTATGTAAGGGATTCCATGTACTCTTCAGGGCTTGTTTTTCCACGGGAATCCGTAAATCCGATTCCCGTCAGCACTCTCGCAAAAAATAATTTGCGGGAACCCAACAGATTCCAGTAAAATATTAGCAGTCTGTATAGAAATGATAGCATTGCATTCCTGTGGATTCCCATACATCTGGGTTGCGACAATCTATTTGGATTCCTGTGAATTTTGACGAAAAACAAGGCCTGCTCTTGTATGCAAGATATTCCATGTATTCTTTTATGCAAGGGATTTCATGTACTCTTCTATGTAAGGGATACCACATACTCTTCTATGTAAGGGATTTCATTTACTCTTCTATGTAAGGGATTTCATGTACTCTACATAACGGATTCCATGTACTCTTCTATGAAAGGAATTGCATGTACTCTTCCATGTAAGGGATTTAATGTACTTTTCTATGTAAGGGATTCCATGTACTCTTAGAATATGTAAGGGATTTCATGTACTCTTTTACATAAGGGACTCCATGTACTCACTCTATGTAGCGGATTTCATGTACTCTTCCATATAAGGGATTCCATATACTCTTCTATGTAAGGGATTTCATGTACACTTCTATGTGAGGAATTCCATATACTCTTCTATGTAAGAAATTCCATGTACTGTTCTATATGTTGGGGCAGAGCCTGGAGTCCTACATATGGAATTTGAGTTCTCCTGTTCCAGAAATGCATGTGTCCATTCCAACATCAATGAAGGAATTCAGAACATTTCCATTGGATATACTTATTTGGGAACGGAACATTCCGCTTGTTAAACACCCGTACGGTCGCCCTTCTCAAG
>JAVTVY010035271.1:0-144767 GCA_036873755.1 Hanleya hanleyi | reverse complement strand
ATCGAACTGTTCAAGAGGCATAATAGCATTTTTCACGATTCAAATTGAGGCCTGTGACAGTCTTGATATTCGATTAGAATAATAAATTAAGTTTCTGCATTTATGTGCGTTATCATCTGCAAACTAAATACGGTACCTTAACATTCTTTTCCATGCAGCAAGCCAATATCAATACATGGTTTGCTCCTTCTATACAAATGATTACCTAGTTCATCCTTAGGAGATATCACCTCATCCGACATGTTTGGTCAAGCCTTTTCGAAGGTTGATAATTTTATTAATTTTTTTTTTAAATCAAATTCTGCAAATAAGAAACATTTGTTGTCAGTATCTATGGATATCTCCCTATAATCAATTCGCGAATATGTTTGTCATTAAGTCATTCGGAAGGTGATTTAAGTGCGAAATTTCAGGGTTAGTTCACTAAACAAGGTCTGTGTGTATAAGAGAATCATGTCGAATTCTCGTTATTATCTTTTGGTACATCAAATTATTGCATTCGCGAAAATGACTTCCAAGTCAATATGAAAGGTATCTAAGTATCAAAATAAATTTGAAAAACTCTCAAGGAAATCAAGTCCTAGCTTTTGACAACGAGGTCAAATAGATCGCTTTTCTGGTCAGTATCTGCTAATATATGACGTAATTTCATTCGTAAAACTGATTGACAAAGTAACGTAAATTTCTAGCAGAAATGGGCTCTGACTTGAGAGAATGATGTCAAATGCAACATGTTTCTGCCCATTGTCTGCTGATACACATAAGTATTGATTTTACGGAAGTGATTAATGCAATTCTAAAGGGATTATGAGTGCGGAAGAGGACGAGAACATCAATACCAGCGAAGCAAGGCCCTGGCTTGCGAGAATGAGGATAGAGGGACTGTGTTCCGAAAGAGGATCATTCGAAATAGCTACAATGTATGTGCCAAATTTCATGCTTGTAACCGAAAGTACACAATATAACTGCACAACTATGATGTACTGTTCGCGCATAGGGTTGTCGGACTCATTAAATACTACATGTACATAGTCATTTATGTATTATAAAACCGTTTGCGCATAAAGTCAGTTTTGAGTATTATCAATGAGTCGGTATAGCTAAGACATTAAGTGCAAGTCCAGGGATTGGAGGGTCATTGTTTCGATTCCCACAGAGGGTTAAGTTATTCTTCCTTTCAAAACATATTTCCATATATGCGAATTGCTTGGGGGTAAAGTTACACATCTCGGTGAAAGTTGCTGAGTTGTTCTGCTTACTTCTGAAACGTAATTGTTGCGTTTGTTTTTATGATGCATGATCTATAATTTGATACCAAGTATTATTCAATGTTAATCATAATGATAATGCGTTACTTGTTATGCTTCTTCGCCAATTTGTGTTTTATCTAGATTGGGTAGATAAAATGATTACTAGAAGTAGTGAACTTATTTTTCTACTTTCTAAGACAGTCGCCTGTGACTGTATGCAAATTAGCTGAACCACCGACAAGGCTGCGGCTCATCTTCTTTGGTATATAAGAAATCCAAGGATCTTAAATTGTATATACATGTGCATACTGTTCAATGAAAATGGTAATATCTGAAGACAGTGACTGATGTGACGACCGACAGATTTTAAGCGACTGACGTAAGAGAATTGAAGTCTGAACGGAGATCAACGAAGCAATAATTCATTCCACCGAATATAGTTGCAAATGAATTCAAACGCGCTTGAAGACAGTGTTGTCATGTGAGATCGGAGGTTGAAAAGAAAAGTGTGCCAGAGATCACACTCTCTTAGCGCATGCGCATTTCAAAAAGTCACAAGAACAAGAAGAACAACAACAACAACGCGAGCCTCCCGTAGACCTGCGTGCCGCAGGTAAAAACATCAATATTAATTATTTCAATGAACATGGTCATATTTTACGAAATGATCTCGATCAGAGAGTATTATCCATACAAGCTCCTGACTTTGAAAAGTAGATAATTGTGTAGAGTCCAAAGAAAATTCACTGAAAATTTCATCAAGATTAGTGAAATATTTATCGTTATTAATTTTTACCCAGACGAAGAAACACTGAGAAAACATGTTTCGATAAAAAGCCATTCAAAAATTTATGAATATATGTTATTAAATACAAATCATGTTAAAATAAAATAAAACAACTCTAGTTTAAAGTCGTTATTTGACAAAAACAACAAAGCCAAGTGAAAATTATAGATTTAGAGATCCAAAAAATGTTAAAATCTCAAAATTGATTTTTTAATGAAAATTATGTGCTTAAGACCAGCCTCAATTCAAGGCCTTAAGACCAAGTTAATTTAACATATGTAGTCAAAGTTTCCTTTATTCCAGAAACTAAGCTTACCCTGATACATTTTCAATGAATGATCTTTTACACAAATGCCATATTCCATTCACTGCTCTAAAACCTTTTACCACAAAATAATGTAAAACATACCAAACTCCACCTCCAGACCTTCCAGTGCTGCTCTACCCACATCCATCCAGGCCTGCTTACTGTTCAAGTGATGACAAAACACCCAGCTATCCTTGAACCTGGACAAACAAGAGGGGGATGGAGCATACATATATAGCTTATTAATTCACCATCCAACTGTATCACCAGTATTATGCTAAACATCAAAATGATTACTAAATCAGGGCTTGGTACTTAAAAATATCCAGAGATCTAAGTTCCAAGAACCAGCTGTTGGAGAGTGATTAGGAAGATCAGGAGAGTGATTGTAAGTTTGTTAGTAAATTATGTTATCTTGACTGAATGAGAGTGTCAATGAGTGAGAGTAATCCATCTCTCCAAATTTAGAGCTCTGCTAAATCTGTTTGAAATGTAAACACTCTCCTCAAATGTAGAGCTCTGCTAAATCTGTTTGAAATATAAACACTCTCCTCAAATGTAGAGCTCCGCTAAATCTGTTTGAAATATAAACACTCTCCTCAAATGTAGAGCTCTGCTAAATCTGTTTGAAATGTAAACACTCTCCTCAAATCTAGAGCTCTGCTAAATCTGATTGAAATGTAAGTACTCTCCTCAGATGCAGAGCTCTGCTAAATCTGATTGAAATGTAAGTACTCTCGTCAAATGTAGAGCTCTGCTAAATCTGACTGAAATGTAAGTACTCTCGTCAAATGTAGAGCTCTGCTAAATCTGATTGAAATGTAAGTACTCTCCTCAAATGTAGAGCTCTGCTAAACCTGATTGAAATGTAAGTACTCTCCTCAAATGTAGAGCTCTGCTAAATCTGATTGAAATGTACGTACTCTCCTCAAATGTAGAGCTCTGCTAAATTTTATTGAAATGAAAGCTCTTCTCAAATGTAGAGCTCTGCTAAATCTGATTGAAATTTAAGTACTCTCCTCAAATGTAGAGCTCTGCTAAATTTGATTGAAATGTAAGCTCTTCTCAAATGTAGAGCTCTGCTAATTCTGATTGAAATGTAAGTACTCTCCTCAAATGTAGAGCTCTGCTAAATTTGATTGAAATGTAAGTACTCTCCTCAAATGTAGAGCTCTTCTAAATCTGATTGAAATGTAAGCTCTTCTCAAATCTAGAGCTCTGCTAAATCTGTTTGAAATACAAGCACTCTCCTCGAATCTAGAACTCTATAATAAAAATAATAAATTCTTTATGTTTCGAGGGTTACAACAATCAGTCAGAAGACTGTTCTCCAAATAAACACAAAAGTCTGGATAAACACAAAAGTTATATATTATCAAACATATAACTCACATGCACTCACACACGCACACACATATTTCTATATATTTGTAACGAAAGAACTACAGATACAAAACAGGCAATTTCTGGCACAGTAAGCTAGGCTCTTCTATTTACAAAATTATGTACATGTTTCTTGAAAGAATTTACAGACTCCGCTTTGCGTATATCGTGTGGAAGACTATTCCAGAGTACTGCTCCTGAATAGCTTAAGCTTCTCTTGAAGTACTCAGTTCTGCATTGTGGTATGTATAGATTTTCAGTACAGGTTGATCGCAAGGTTCGGTTTGTAACATCAGATGATTTCTGGAAGAATTTTGAAATAGCGTTTTGATCAGAATTGAAGCTCTTGTAAATTGGAAGTACTCTTTGTAGAAATATTCTTTCATATATTGTCATCCAATTTAGTTGTTTGAAAAGAGATGCTGATGGTGTAAGAGGGTTAACATTGAGTATGATTCGGGCTGCACGTTTTTGGAGTCGATGAATTCTTTCCAGGTAACATTCAGGGGCATTCCTCCAGATTGTAGAACAATAGTCAATGTGAGGCTGAATATATGCTGTGTAAAATAGGGATTTGGCTTTCACAGATAAAAGATGTCTATTTCCAAATAAAAGTCCAACAAGGGATGAAAGCTTTTTTGACAATGTTTCACAATGTGGTCCCCATGTAAAGCCCGGCGCACACGAGAGATGTCAGCTGAGCTAACCGCCTCAATTGCCTGTCATCTCAGGGGCTAGCTCCCATGTGGTTTCAGCGCACACGGTGAGCAAAAGTTTCACGAAATTGATTTCAGTTTCGTCATAACGTCTTCTTCAAGACCATTTTGAAGAGTCGTGCGTATAAATCGCGTGAAAATAACATGCGATTCATTGGCCGGTCCAATAAAACTGCTGAGCTGTTGGCTTGCGTTCGTCGCACACGCTGAGGATTTGGCCTCGCGAGGCGAAATTATCAAACAAGTTTGATATCTTTTTCCCGGCCTCGCGAGGCCAAAAACTCACCAAAAACTGCCCGCACACGAGAGCTAGCCCCTGAGCTGACAGGCAATTGAGGCCGTCAGCTCAGCTGATAGCTCTCGTGTGCGCTGGGCTTAAGAGCACTATCCACATTCACTCCTAGTAGTTTAACAGTATTTATATTTTGAATAGGGTGACCATTAAGTAGTATTTCAAGTTCCTTTTTTTCCATATGGGCAAGCTTTTGAGGGCATGTAATCAGCATTGAAACAGTCTTAACAGGATGAATAATTAATCTGTTTTCTGTCCACCACTTACTTTATAACCATTCCAAATCATTATTTAACACATTCTCAACAATATCGAGTGTTTTACTGGAGCATGTGCTTGTGGCATCATCAGCAAACTCTGTTAAATCCGTTTGAAATGTAAACACTCTCCCCAAATCTAGAGCACTGTTACTTCAAGTGTGCTTCGAAAAAGCATGGCTTTGTTCACTGGAATCAGCCATCCCTGAGCACCATCACTACCAGGCCCTTCTCTCCTCGTTCTCTTCTACCACTGGGAGCCCAGCTTTGACAAACGTATTAATCCACTGGGGACATCCCAAACTCTGTGAACCAATCAAGTGGTTCGCTTTGCTCTGTTCAAAGCAGATGTCACAGGGGTCAGATGCTGCAGACAGACTGCTAGTGTACGTCACTCAGCATCTCAGCCAATCAGAAGCATGTGTACTTCATTGTTTGACCATGGTCAGTGAGGTTGACCATGGTGTTCACGATGCCGCAGAGGTCCTAGCATGTACCAAATAAGTTCAGAACATTCTGATATACAATGTAAGCTTACCGCCAGGGTAAGTATATATATTCATGAAAAGGTTAAGGAAAAATGTTTGGACAGTTCATGCACATTCACAAGGTACTAAGCATTAAGCAAGTAAGTTTTGAAGTTATTCAAAATTTATTTTAGCCCGACCAGGGGGACTTTGCACGAACTGTGGTTAAGCTAAGTCCGTGCATAAGCCATACTTAACGTGAGCGTAGCTACGCCGACCTGTGTCACAAAGTTGCGCAAAGCCATAAGTTATTGCGTAACTTTACGTCTGCCAGGGCGTATGCTTAGTGTGAGCGCAACTTCGCTTGTATGTCACCAATTCTGTAGTAGATTAATCCAATGATGTAGTTGTAAAATTTTATTTATCTTATTAAATGTACAACACTTTTAGAGTGAGGAAATGGTCGTTTTTTTACTTTTTCTCTCCCTACCATACGATGGGTCGAAGACGATGTGCAGCATTTCGCACCTTCTTTCACAAAAGAGCGAACACATGCATTACAATCCTTAGCCTCAAACACAGATTGCTCTGAGATGTAATTATCGAGATCAAATATTCGCAAAGTCCATTGGTGGCTATGATTATAGCACATTGGTTTAAACCTTGTATCCAATAATAATTAAACATAAATTCCGAGTGATATTTATTGCAAAGGCGAAAATCTATAATTTATGCATTGGGATGTAATTATGTTTGCCTTGTGTCAGGTTCATGAAACATGTGTAGAGCCAGCCTTAGTGTGGGCGTAACGCAGGTGTAAGTCCTTACATCGATCGTAACTTAAGCAAGTTTCATGCAACGATCCCCAGAATGGAATACATAATTGTGGAACAAATGATTAGGACAAGGTTGTCATTGAAATAGTAGCAGGGATTTGGATGGACTGGATAAAGTGCCATAACTCAGTGGGAAATTATCAAAACGCCCCCCCCCCCAAAAAACAACAAAAACAGATAGTGCAGATACGCAAGGTACGAAGCATCTTCCGTGCCAATTTTAAATTTGTCCATGAAATGATAACCGAGTTATTGGTATGGATAAGAAATTAATGACTTACAGGATGAAGGGTCATAACTCATCGAAATGCATAATCGAGGTACTAAGCACCTTCCACGCATGTTTTGGAGTTGTCCATTAAATAGTAACCAAGATATGAACCGGACAAAAAATTGTTGACAAAAAGATGACCAGGCGATCAGACATAAATGCTGATTAGAAGACGACACAGCCCGATGGGCAGGGGTAAAAATGTCATAAAGTATCTGACATACCTTCTTAACTGGATACACTGTTCTGCGGCCTCTTTAAGCTGAAAATAATAATCAATATTGTTCTCAAAACCATGAATTTGACATTTAAATGTTATAGTTGAGACCAATTCTATTACATCACGTCTTATGGTACATGTGGTTCCATTTATCAACTTGCAGTATAGTGGTGATGTAAAAGATCTTGGCATGAGTAACTTTTCATGTCTTCAGGAGAAACACATATTAAGCACTGCATGGAAGGTGGTGGTGGTGGCGTTGTAGCATACCTTGTCTTGGTCCATTTCACGAGGTTTATCATCAGAAATACGAGAGTGGGTGTCTAACACAAGGGTCACCAGTTTCCCACTCTGGGTCTGCAGATTCACCTCCCCGTTATGAAGCATGATGGGGACCTGACCATATGGTAGTTTGGTCATACCTGCCAGATGTACCTGGGAGCCTGGATAAGGTGAGAAAACCCACGAAGGCATTATTATCAGCTGTCAGTACAGATCGATAGGCCTGAGTTAACCAGCAATACAGGAAACCATGACAGTGGCCATAATCTCAAAGTTCCCAATTTTCACTTCTTAGCTGCATGTGAGAAATTCAGAATTCCAACAACTTGGCTCACACATAGTTTTATAACATACAGAAATCTGAATACTGAGAAAATTCTTGTCAACTGTTGATTATGCTTCAAATTATCTGTTTAACAGCAGCCCTCTATATTTCTCTAGAAACTGACGATATTCAGAATAGAGCATTTCTTTTTATATCAAACTGCTAGCTCTGAATTAGAGACTATATTCATTTTATGCATTCCTGAGATCAGTGTAAATCATTCTGAAGAATTTACATGAGATCAGAACAACAAGCGACTATATAAATGGTATGAGCTTAAACTTGTTCAAATATAAGAGCAATGATATCGTTCATAATACCAAGCTTCATTTCACATTAGTATTGTGGGGTTTTTTTATTAAGAAGTCAAATTCTTAAATTTGTGGCCAGCAAAACACTCAGAATCAAATACAGTGTTCAAGAACATCAAAATATGACTGTTTCTATAGTTAGGAATAGAAAATAGGAATAACCAGACATGTGAACAAAAAATTACAGCAAAATTGTGTGAGCACTACACAGATTACATAATTATTTACGTATCATATTCAATACCTGAAGGAAAATTGAGAAGAACTTTCACCTAAGATGTGCAAAATAAGCCTCTGCATAAAATATTCCAAATAAAAATTAATACAATTATGAATAAGGATTTGAAAGAAAAAAGAATAAATGATATTTTGAAGAAAAAACCCCCCAAAAAACTGCAAACCACAATATAGGAAATGCTCAAATCTATTAAACTGAAGTCAATAAAAACTGAATTGATAAGGCAGGTGAGAGAGCAGCACAACGTCAGACAGAAGCTGGGTTATCAAAGTGTGCCACTTACGAACCACCTTCACCTTGTCAGTACGACTGTCCCCTAACTCCCCTGAGACTACTGTAGAATCAAGCCTACCATTGACAGTCTCCCGACAATACACATACGTGTAGATCTTCTCATCGTCATATGTGATGAACACACCCTGAAAACAAGAGAAGAAATGTATTCAACTATTACACAGACATGTCAGGTATGACCTGGCAATACATTCTTATAGAAAGCTTGAGGCTATGTTAATATAAACCGGAGGGGGCAGTGGTTTTGCCCTATCTACTGGTTGTTTTCTTGAAAAAAAAAAGCATTGTTGGAACTTGAGAAATGAGATTTTTTTATTATTGCCATTCACTCATTCAAGGTGGTCATATCATTACAGGTAATAAAATAATTACACTTGGTAAAATAGCTAAGATCGTCAAATGATTACAGGCAGTTAAATAATTATGAGTAGTTACATAATAGTAGTCAATAAAAGCTGTTGGATAATTACAGGTGATCAGGTAATCACAGGTGACTATATACTTACCTTGTCTACTGGCCAGTTTTCCCACAGTACACCACGTGTTGTACTTGAGAAGTGAGGGATGTCAATAACTTGGTCATTCACCTGTAAGTCATTAATAACTGTTTATAATATCAGACACAGTAATATAATTTATTGTTTCTACGTAGAACTAACAATCTCACTAAACTAAACTCACAGTCACACTTCCACCCCACCCCATAAACTTTGAAGTGAAGAGGACTTACTGGGTTGTAGATGTAGCCATCACTCTTGTCATCGACCAGTACCAGCTTAGTACCCCCCTGATCTGGGTAGATCTTCTTCACTCCCACCAAATGATGATATTCATTCACATACTGCCAGTCCTCCATGAAGAAATACATGATGGTTCCATTCTACAAAAGAACAACAGTGAAGTTATTAATTATATTAGCTAAATTTATAGGAAACAGCTTGAGGAGAGAATAATAAGGTAATATGAGAAAACAATCATTGTTAGCAATGAAATGATCAGTTACATTAAAACTTATGATATACAGACCATATTTAATAGAGTGCTGAAATGGTTAATTGAGTAAATGTGAATGGCTGCACAATAACGAGTACTCAGTCCAAAAGTTACTAACCTAGTACCCGAAAATTTGATAATGACCAACGCTGGGTATAATGTAACAGAATGATAGCAACATAGTATCCAGTATCTCCATAAATAATTGCAGAAACAATATGTGATTAAAACTGGCATCATTTTTTCCGTCATTCTAAACTCTGCAAATGTCCAGTACTGTCTGATAGAGTGACCAATTCTAGGTATTTATTATGGCACATTATTCTAGAGATATACATGTTAAAAAATGTCCTACAGTTGTACTATTTTCATTTTTGCATTATATGCAGTCAGATCTTTAATCACCACTAAATAAAAATGTTTATTTGACTTGGGATAACAGCCCTCTCAATTCACCACAGCATTCAGCAATTGCCGAGGTAAATGTCGTGGCATAATCAGTTCACCTCAGCAATATTTAAGATGGTGTTAAATAGGAATTATTTTAACATGACATTATTTTTGCCGAGGCAAGTTTTCTGAATTGTGAGGGCTGGGATAATGATAAAAACAATGAGAACTTGCAATATTATTATCTGAAATTATTATCAGAACTAGCAGCAAATTTTCGGTGATCATGAACTATCTTGGTGCACATGTTGGTTGTTGCGGTCAACGAGTAGTAAATAGTGTCAATGGGTATTCGATTAAAAAAAATCTGCACCCATTTCAACACAATTATACTCAGGTTTCACGGTACAGTCCAGCCTCGATCGATGACCTTGTTTTTGTGTAGAATTACTGAATTGAAAGTACAACGTGAGATTGATCTAATCAAAACCCCTCGGCTTTCCCCAAGTGATTGAGACCCATGTGTAGTGTGAATTGGAGAAGAGATAGTACTATGTGGGATGATCTAGCTAAATGTAATTTACAATTTGCAGTGTATGGATGTATCAACAGATCAGTGTATGGAGTATAGAACTAAGTATGCTAAGTATTACAGTTTTGCAGATATAGTTGGTTACATTCAAACATATAGGACAGAAATAGAAATAAACATATCTGTAAAGGGGCATAATTCTGAAACATATGGGCCGATGGGAGACACTTTCGATAGGCATCGGACTCAGCACTAGATAAATAAGTGTTGAAATTTGGTAGTTGTTTCTTCAGCGGTTTTGCCTAAAATGGGGAAACGGTCGGACATACATGGCGACGACAATACCTCGAGGCCAAAATGGCAGAGGGGTAAAAAAGGGTCATAACTTTGTAAAATAAGGGCCGAGAGGAATATTTTTTTGTAGGCTTGTAGAATTCAAGTAGATAAATAAGTTTCCAACATTTGGTAGCTGTCGTGAGCACAGTTCTTCAGATATAACTGGTTACATTCAAACATATCCAAGATTAGTACACATGAAAAGGGGCATAACTCCATAAAATAAGGGCCGAGGCGATGATTTTTCTTGTACTCTTCTAGGATACAACTCGATAATTAAGTTTCCAAAATTTAGCAGCTGTACCGAACACGGATCTGCAGATATAACTTGTACATTCAACTACAGATCACAAAATCGGAGATTATTACATCCGAAAGGGGCATAACTCCATAAAATATGGACCAAGACAACTAATTTTTTTGTAGGTATCTAGACTACAACTGGATAAAAAAGTTTCCTCATAATTTGGTAGCTGTACCAAAAACAGTTAATTATATATACTGCTTACATTCAAGCATACACATGTATATCACAAAATCAGAGACAACTGCACCCGAAAAGGGGCATAACTGTAAAATAAGGGTCGAGGCGATTAATTTTTTGTTGGCTTCTAGAATACAACAATATAAATAAGTTTCCAAAATATAGTAGCTGTATCGAACTCATAGTTCTGCAGATATAGTTGGTTACATTCAAGCATATAGGACAGAATAGAAATTAATAAATCTGTAAAGGGGCATAACTCTGTAAAATATGGGCAGAGGAGAGCCACTTTCGATAGGCATCTAATTTAGCACTAGATAAATAAGTGTTCAAAATTTGGCGGTTGTGTCTCAAGTGGTTTGCCTAGAATGCGGTAACGGACGGACGAGTACGGACGGACGGACGGACGGACGTACATGGCGACGACAATACCCCGAGGCCAAAATGGCTGAGGGGTAAAAACTGGGAGCATTGTGGCAACAAGGCAACAATGTGTATGATATTTTGCAGACTTACATCCATGCCAAAGATAAGGAAGTCTCCTGTGACATCATGACATGTAATTCTACCATTCTCATGCTCTTTATCCGGAAAGAGGATTGACTCACGATCATCTGTGGCTCCAGTTGTCTCCCCTTCTATCTGATATATAACAGAGCAAACAAAGATGACATTTTACTCAGCAACAGTTGTAGCCATGAAGGTGAGTATGCGGTCAATTCAATTTAGACTCCTCTCCAAATAGATACAGGCCCGCCAAGAAGGATTCCAGGGGTAACGGTGAACCCCCTCTCGGAAAATTTGACCATTTAATAGTTAAAGTATTTTGTTTTCCTATACAAATGCCATTTTTCGATGGAGGTGAATCTCTTTAAGTGCCCCTTTTTCTCAAGAACAAACTCTCATTGCACCCGTAAAAAAAAAGCAAGAGAGAGGGAGAGAATAGAGGATGAACATCTCGTTAAGAAAGCAAACCAGCCCTCAAGATAAGCTGGTCCTGAGAGACGGTATATACTTTAATACTGGTACCTCTAAAACAGTCGTTATAATGAGATCATGCTTATTATTGAATATGTAAGGTACAATCAATAATGTCAATACTACATGAACTTACCATGTGGAGCTGAACCTTGCCCTCAAACAGAACTGCAGCATACACAGTGTTCAGTTTGATAGACTGGACTGTACCAAGATATTCTCGGTCTTTCAGCTTTTCTGGACCTGCAAAATTAAAGTACATCACATACATACATAACATTGAGGAGAATATCCAGAAGATATATCTAATATCATCTTTGTTTTGAACATGATAGATCCACTGTCATCTTTTGATGACTGGAGATTAACTTCACAGTCAAACACAGCTTTTTAGTTTGGATACCATGACATGGATCTCTAATGTCTAAATTAAGGTCTATGAGCAGAATTACATGTTTAGGGACCCCAAGACTTTCCACGAGGGGGCTGAACTGATATCGGGCAGTCTTTATGAAACTACAGAATGATGACACTTTTTGGGGTCAGTTCTCCTCCAATCTCGAATGTCTGTAATTTGGGGGTGAAGCTGTATGGGCACCAAAAGGTAACAAAATGGCCCTGTATTTGTCCCTGAACTCATTCATTCTTTGCACTGAGCAAAAAGCAGCTGTCAGACAACACTCAGTCTGGTGGGGAAGTGAATTTTGAGCTGGTGAAAATGGAAACAGAATGGCTAATCTCATTTAGTGAACAAATGAATGGCTCAACTCATTTAGTGAGCAGAAAAATGGCTCAACTCATCTAGTGAGCAGACGAATGGCTTATCTCATTTATTGAGTAGATGAACGGCTCATCTCATTTCATGAACAGAAGAATAATAGGTTCTCACACTCGTTCATTTCTAGACGACTTTTCCCACACGAGTTTGAGAAAAATGTGCCCTGCACGAGCTTTAGCGAGTGCAGGGCACATTTTTCTCAAACGAGTGTGGGAAAAGTCGTCTAGAAATGAACGAGTGTGAGAGCTTTTTTCTCATATAACATATCAGAGAAGCTAAATAAAGGCTGACGTCCCATTTTCGACCGACGATGTTGTAAGGGCAAAACCAGGTCAAGCGCGCAATACTACTATTGGGCACTCTGGTCCATGAATGGGCCGAATCACACCCAGGCTACAAGCGCTGAATAAAAGAGAACAAGATTTTTATAAGTAATACACTACTTTAATGACACCGAACTTGTTGGAATATTCGGCGTACACTGTAGCGTGAAAGTTCACTCAGTGCTAGTCGACTGACACTAAACAGTAACATTGTAACAAGCAGACGATGAAAACAGCGCGTGACGTAACAGCGTGACGTCAGCTCATGGTAGACGATGTTTCTACAATGGCTTTCTCTCATAGGAAACGGTCATGTTACATGAGAATGACTTATCTCATTTAGTGAATAGAAGAATAGCTGATCTCATTTAGAGAGCAGAAGAATGGCTGATCTTGTTTAGTGAACAGAAGAATGGCTGATCTCATTTAGAGAGCAGAAGAATGGCTGATCTTGTTTAGTGAACAGAAGAATGGCTGATCTCATTTAGTGAACAGAAGAAAGGCTGATCTTGTTTAGTGAACAGAAGAATGGCTGATCTCATTTAGTGAACAGAAGAATGGCTGATCTTGTTTAGTGAACAGAAGAATGGCTGATCTCATTTAGTGAACAGAAGAAAGGCTGATCTCCTTTAGTGAATAGAAGAATGATTTATATCATTCACTGAATAGAAGAATGGCTTATTCCATTTAATGGGCAGAAGAATGGTTTATTTCCTTGGGTGAAAAGGACAATGGCTTACCTCATTTTAGTGAGCACAAGAGTGGCTGATTTCATTTAGTGAACAGAAGAATGGCTCAGCTCATTCAATGAGCAGTATAATGACTCATCTCATTCAGTGAGCAGACGAATGGCTTATCTCATGTAGTGAGCAGAAAACTGACATATTATTTTACTGAGTCGAAGAATGGTCTATCTCAGTGAGCGAGCAGAATTATGCATAATCACAGCCAGCATGAGGAAGTCTTATGTAATTCTGTGTCGAACGACTGCTATGTCATATTTCAGAGAGAATCTTATCTCATTTATTGAGCAGAATACTGATTGATTTAGTGAGTGAGCGAGCAGCTTACCTCCCACCGTGAGTAGGTAGAACCAAGCCCTATTGTTCATACCCACAGCTAAATGTTCAGGTCCAAGTCCAAGGAAGGAGGGTTCTATATCAATGCCAATAGTTACTGGCTGTTCCTGTATGACCAAAGTGAAGGAATTTATGATAAAATTAGACCTGTTAGGTGAAGTCTAATTGTAATAATAACCAAGTAAAAACTGTCGCTTCTTCCATATATCATGAATATGAACATCATCATTATCATAAATCTGGGCGTTATAACAGAACTTATTGAGAACTAATTCTGAATAAATACACTACTTTATATATTTAGTAATTATTTTAATAATCAATAAATTTGGCTCAGGTATGGGTATTGGAATAAACATGTTAAATACAGTCAAATACACATGTTAAATGCAGTCTCCAGTTGACCAACAACAGTGGAATTTAGTTCAGATTCTTTTGTAAGACCAAGGGAAGCTCAGGTCGAGAATCTTAATAGATCGGGGGATTGAAATGAAAAGTGCCATCCTGGACTGCTAGAGTCCTGATATGCTGAAATATCATTGGTTTTCACACCCAGTGATTCACGAGACTGACAGCCTGGGTCATTCCAGGTAATACTTGTCTCACTTCTACCATGCTTAATATGGAACAGGCATTGATTAAGCGAATACGCTATTTAAATATCATACTTGAAGATAGGAGTAATGGGCTTACACCAGTACAAATGTTGGCGTGTTATAGTTGGAAATATTTATGAGGTCGGCAGATAAAATACCTCCCCATCTATTAAGCATAGGAGAACTGTGACAAGCACTACCCAAAACTACCCAGTCTGGGCGCTTGAAATGATCACTGAGGAGTGAAAACTCTAGGTATTCCAGCATCGCTCCGATAAGGCCAAGGGGTACAGTAACAATGAGGAGTTATGACAAGGCAAGATTATATATGGTTGTTACAGCATGTTACGACAATGCTTCTGTGATAGACATTAGTTTTCAATGATGACTTACTATTACTGTAAACTAACTATGTTAGACTCTACTTCACTACATGTGCTATGAGTAAGATTTAATCAGATGTGAGGTTTATAGTCACTATGCGTGCTATCAATATGGGGTTAGTCAGTGGACCCCAGTGCCAGATATAAGGATCATAGTGACGATACTTACACTCAGCCATTCTAGTCCTGGCATCTATCCAGAAAATAAACACGGGAAATTTGAACCCCATGCATGCATGAACATTGAATTTGTTAACCATTCAGGGGATACCAAGCAGCTCTTACAACAGAGCTATCAAAGTTTTAGCAAAATAGAATTATTGACATCCCGAGATTGGAATCTTTAGCTGTAGGAAGCACGAAACGACGTCATTGCCCACTTGACGTCCGAGGTGAGGTAACGAGCCATTCACATACACTGGGAATGCTGGAGGTATCGAATAGCATTCAAACAATCGTTTGTAAGCCTGGAACACCAGGTGGCGCAGTAGTTGATCCATCAACTGACATTGGCAGGTAAACATGATTATAGCTTCCTGTGTTATTTTATTTAATTACCACAAATAAAAGATATACCAGTGAAGGATAAATTATGGTCAACCCAGTCAGTATTCTCGAGAAATTAATCGGTGAGCCAGTGTGAACAACAATAACATTGCCATGCACAAAATACAAAACTTAAAAATGCCAACTCTTTCTGTATGGTTCGTATCAGTGTTGAGTACAGGCATCAAGATTCGCTTGACCGCCTTATTGTGTCGATTAAGCGATGGAGTATTCAATTTCAGTCAGGAGAGAGCGAGTGGGGTAAACCATAAATGAGAAACTCCCAACTTTTGTTTCCTGCCTTGAACCATGTGGAGTGAAAAACTGAATCAGGTAACACTGTCCATTAGGGGATCAAGTAAGAATTTCACAGGCATGGCTACAGTAGCATAACTTTCAACCAAATTCTATTTGCACATATCTGGCATTTAACCTTTTTGCCATCATCACTCAACTTGACTTGATTCCACATGGCCAAATGCCATTTGCTAGCCAAGTGTGTGTTGCAATGTTAAGGGGTCATCTCGATTAATCAAATGTTATTTTACTATTCGAATATTCAGAATTTTAACATGCAAATGTATTTGACTATCCGTTTCAACTCGTTTCAGCGATATCTTGCGTTTGCAGATGCCTATCTAACTCTGGGACTATAAAATCTTCAAAACTGTTCAGTTTTGAAGTATTTTGAATATCTTTATCAGACCTTTTTTCTCATTTCTGTGGCATCAATTTAAAGCACTGCTAGATGCCTATCGTTGATGCAATGTCATGTGGGCATTGAAATCGTTTCTCAACTCAAATGGTTAGAGATTCTGATCTTGGAATGAACTTATTATATCACAGTATCAACACTGACCAATCCAATGCAGCCTGCATCAACCCATCATCCTTTCACTAGTCTCACCCATACTACCCCCATTGTTAAGCCAAATACCAATAAAGAAAACTGCTTAGTTACTCAGTGTAGGATAGTCAGCACCAACCTAAATACCATGCAACTATAATGTACTAACATAACCAGTATAGTGGTAGTTTATTCACCTGGGAGATGTTATCCTCTACAGTGACCTCCAGCAGTGAGGTCAGATGAGCCATTCTGGTGTGGAAGGCAGCTCCTAACATAGGTAACTTTGTCAGGTAAACGTGCAGGCTGCCCTTCTGAGTGGACACGCCCAGTAACTGACCGTCATCTGACCACTGGATCTGGTCCAGGCCACGCTCGTCTTCTAGGTTAATGATGGCATACATCTCCTTCAGGTCACTCAGGTCATGGATCTTAATACTGCAATAGTTCATATGGAACAGGACATCATGTAGGTAACCAAATTTATAAATATGTAGATGTATCTGCGTTGAGTCCACACAAAAAAAGCCACCAGCTTAACTTTTCTTACAAGATACAAGAAGCTGTATTTAACACCAGATATTGATACAGAGGAACCCGACATATTTACAACAAATTATACAATTTTTTTGGAATCCTATGAACACATCTCTAAAATTTTGAGATGTTTGGTGAATTTGAGGTGCTGTAAACTTGTCCTTTGACCTATTAATCTTAAAATGAATAGACTTCTGTGGAATCCTATTGAAACACACCTGTAAGTTTGGAGATGTCCAGTAGAACATAACTAAGGTATTGTCCAGACAAGGTTGAGTTAACACAGGAATGATGGATGGACAATAGGCGAAACCAAAAGGCAACATAAAATAAAAGTGAGAAAACTGTTTAAGACATGGAAAATATTCATAACCATGTTCAAATGTAAGTGTTGAATATTGGTACATGTCAACATTCAGGTGACCGAGGAAATAAATTTGGTATTTCAAGAACAGAACTTTTTTTACATAAGTTATAACTGTGGAAATACAGTTAGATGGGACTGCTAGATTGAGCTCTCACCAGTTATCTCCACATGAGGCAGCTTTGTTCAGGCCTGTGGACACTGCTATACTGGTCAAATTGTCCTTGTGGTTCCTAGCCTGGAATAGTTCCTGTAAAAGTAAGTATTAACGTTACCTTAGTTCACATATAATCTGTCAACATTCAGTTTTACCATTCATCAGAGGTTCAGTATTCAAATCACACAATACTAAAGGCATTTCTCAGTCAGCACATCTCAAATACACTTTCAATCTAAATAATGTTTGATATATGTGATTCTCACCTGTCCTATTTCTTTCATGTGTGTCGAGATGACCACGAAGTATCCTTGGGAGAACCCAATCATGATGTACCCGTCTCCATACCTACAAAAACATATCTTAAGGTTATATACCAGCTAAGTGCCAAAAATTGCATGTGAGAAGATTTATCCAAAAGCGCAAATCCAATGTGTAGTCAGCTGAAACATCAAGTGTACATTTTTAGTTAACGTAAATCCTCCGGTAAACACAGGAGCTTTGCTGACACACGTCTTTACAATGGTGTAAACACAGGAGCTTTGCTGACACACGTCTTTACAATGGTGTAAACACAGGAGCTTTGCTGACACACGTCTTTACAATGGTGTAAACACAGGAGCTTTGCTGACACACGTCTTTACAATGGTGTAAACACAGGAGCTTTGCTGACACACGTCTTTACAATGGTGTAAACACAGGAGCTTTGCTGACACACGTCTTTACAATGGTGTAAACAAGTAAAGAAGAGCAGAAGCATTGCATGCTGGGATTGGCGCATGTGCATTAGGGACAGGAGGAACTATTTTCAATTTCTTCACTTGTTAGGTCGTGTTTGCACACGTAACGCGTATGTCAGTAAGTTAGAAGAGTAGAGAAAACCGCAAATCCAATGTGTAGTCAGCTGAAACATAAAGTGTAATATTTTTAGTTTTTCTTTCAGACAGCTGAATTTGTAGCTATTTACACTTGATATTAAGACGGATAGTGCAATGATCTATACTAATGGGATAATGTTTGTTATATATGGGGTCTGTTAACTCACCATCTATAAGAGACAATGTTACCATAGCGTTGTTGGAAGGCCAACTCAATGGGATTCTCTGGGTCATTCAGGTTGTACAGGTACAAGGTCTTCTTGCCAATCACAACACTCACCTGAAAAACATAGCACCATAAATATGAAGAGCTTGATTAACATGTCTCTGATATCCATTACATTTTGCATAACAGATTATTTTTCTCAAGTACAAAATCTGCAATTGTATGGAAAAAAATTGTCAGGTGTACTGTACAAAAGACCAAATTCTGAAATGGAGCAGGAAAACATTGATGAGCATAAAAATTCCAAACAGGTAATGTGTAGTTTACCATGCAGTCATGAAATGAAAGGTAATTGATTCAGTACTGATAAGTTATCATGATTGAGTACATACTGTAACTGTACAGTAACTGGTTTGTAACTGAACACTACTGAGAATAAGGGACATCACACGGTTCTCTGAAGTGAGAATTTGGCAGTGTGTAGAGAAAACATGTGAATTCATATTTAGAGTACCGTGTTCTCGCCAATAGCACTCCTCTCATCTCCCTTCATCTCTGAGAACTGTATGTCTGTGGGTTCTGATCTGACCGAGGACTGTCGGATAGTGTCCCCTTCCACATTACTGATCGAGATGGTCTTGTCCTCACTGCCCAGGGCCAGCAGGTTCTGTTTGCTCCATGCCCCACAGGTGATTTTCTTCGTATGTTTACCCAGGATTGGCACTTTTCTGTGACAATATCAACAACACGTACACTGTTATCAATAGAATTATTGCATGATTTACACTGCAGGTTTTGTTAAGTTTCATAGATAACACTTCCCCTTCCATCCCTTCTTTAAATTGATGGAGAAGGAATACTCAACTTTGTATAACAATTGTTGTAAGTAAAAAATTGAGATTTAATAAATTTTAGGAATTTAAGCGTTTCTTACAAGATATTTGGACAAACCAAACTAGTGAATTATGCAACTATTGCAACTACATTTTACACTTATCGATGTACAACTTTACCAGGAAACATACTGGCATACGGTGTCTGAATCCATAGAGATTACAACATTACTTCCCCTTCCTACCATATGTGAGGCAGTGTCCATACCTGGATGTCTGATGATTATAGATGAGTAAGTTGCCCTTCATGGTACCAATGGCCAAGTGTGGTCCAGTCTTAGACCATAATAAGAAGGACAGACAATCACTGTAACAAAAGTATAGTTCTATTACCTCAAGCCTCCGTGTCTCAAGTGAGAGAATATTAAACCACATTGTCATAATTAGGCAGTACATGTAATACATGTACATATAAAAAGCAGGAAAAGTGTGCCAAATATCGGGGATTTAATCAGTGATTTCCTCCAGGATTTGTGGATGTTATATATATATATATAACTTTATTTTCTGAGAGTTTACAAAAATACTCAGTCAGTTTGAAAAAACTGTTCTTCTCTGAGGCTCTCTAACAACAAAACAATTGCAAAGAAATGAACTACCCGGTATCATAATAGTATGTTAGCAGCTCACAAGTACCCCACAGACTCAGGCTGGTTTGAAGTCCATCTGGTCAATAGATACATGTATATACACATATCTTTCAATATGGCATATTTTCTGTTTTCATGCTATAGCCATTCTCACCAGCCAATGTATCAATCAAATGGATATGTTAGGATTGATATTAAAACTGGCTTGGTTAGTTACCCACAGCGGAGTTTTGGATACATAAATTAGCTCGAGGAGATTCCGCTTAACCGAAACAATCAGCAAGTCCCCGCTTTATTATGTAGCTTGCTGACATCGAACAAACATCTATAGAGTAGACAGATGATAGAGCGAGTCTTCTGCAGTGCTGTGACTGGGCTAGATACGTTCTATCACAGCGTCAGCATTATAACGAAGGGTACTGGGTGAGTTTTCCGGTCAGCTTTTTGTGTTACCGTAGGCCACTGTCAAGCTGAGTTGTTCTGTGGGTGTTAGAGTCCCAAAGGAAGACCACGCCTGTCTTGTCATTCACTACAGCTAGAGTATCACCATCCATGTCCCAGCCCATACCAGTACACATCCTACAAACACAATGTTCAGTGCAATTTGTGTCAGAAGACAAATTGGTTTTCACTATTACCATGATTACTGTCTATCAATTTTAAGGCAATCCTGAAAGATCTGAAAGATTGCTTGATATTTTTGTAGATTGTTGTGATATCTCAAATTCCCATATGTCTGTTTCTACCCAGATAAGGAAACAGTACATTTTACAGTAATATGCAGCAATTTAAGAGATCTATACCTAAAGCTATTTTCAGAAAATGTCAGTACAGAAACCTGGTTTCATCAGTCAACAGATTAATTAATACCCTAATTCTCATGACGTGTCATTGTATCTAATTATTGTGCTGCCGGGATGAATAAAACCATTTCTTCTATTAAAAAAGGGGACAAAACTCTCCTTGATCAGAAATGGGCAGTAAACTTCTTAATTGCTCTTCTTTGCAGAGACTTTTATTACACCACCATTTCCTGTTACGTATCATGAGTGTGGAGAGTTGATGTACCTTACTTTGTTCATATGTGCTCTTCGTCAGTTGTTCCTCACGTAACACAGAATGCTAGTATAGTCACTAAGCTAATGGGTTCATGATATTACGGTTTTTATCGCCAATATCGAAAGTCAACTGTTTTCACATAATATGAAGACACTGTTCTTCTCAGTTTTGATATTGACAATGGTTATCTGTACTTGCTGTGTAGTACTGGTAGTGTTGATGGCAAAAAATTGGCTAGATGACAAAAAACGACGACATAGACTGTACAGTAGCACTTTCTTTCAATGTCAGTGTGAGAGTGATTCTGTTATCAGTAATAGATAAACAGCACATATAACATCTTGTTTTGTCACAATGGACCATGAGAAGCAGAGAATTAGTTAACAGAGGCATTACTTCACATTCAAGTAATATTTGGTGAGCTTTGATATTAACAGTGAATGTCTCTCGGATTATTACAGACTTGTCATCAACCTTGCATACTCTCAACATACCCTGGTAAGCTGACTTCATCTCTCAATTCTCCATGGCGGTCAAATATCCGTACAACATGGTCAAATCTGTCAAGTACAAAATGTCATCAAGAAACATTTCCATCGAGCATAATGTTTCCATGTTAATGGAGCATTTATACAACATACATACACAGCAGACTCTACATGTATAAGCACAAATATGCAACACAAGAAAATGGTAGTTGCATCTACCCAGGAGAAATTCGCAAGGTGCAATTCCCTCCCCCCACTCTCCCAACTTTTTAACCGAATGTACACCGAACACCTCTGACCAGATGAAGCGTAAAACAATTTTCTCAGAGGGTCCTCACTCCCTTTGAATACCGGTACATGTAAACTTGGAAGCGCATTTCTCCTGATACTGTTCAAGATTCTAGAATTGATTTCCACCCCTGGTCAAATCCGAGTGATGGTTATAAGTTAAATATGGGACATAGCATGAGTGATAGAAGGTATAAGTCTCATGAAACCATATGTAATTTCTTTTTTAACAGCATTACATCAAGCGAAGGTATAAATTATTTACAGCGGTCAAATTTCCGTACAACATGGTCCAGTACAGAATGTCACTTTAATGCATGATTTCCGATGAACCAGACCTACCCTGTTGTAGCGATGTAGTTGCCTTGCACACTCTGCCAACAATATAATATGGCACCCTGGCCATGGGTTTTCTCGGACACGGTAAACACTCTCTGTCAATAGAAGCAAAAACAAATCCTTTACACTGCACTCTTTTTAGCCAGGAAACAAAAAATATATATATACTCTAGCTACTTTTTTTAAAGGGATTTTTTTGCTGAAATGTTCCATCTCTTTATGTAGCAAAATAATATTACTGGTATTTCAAGTACACTAAGCGAATGCTTGATAACGCTGATAAAATCTTCCATAAAAGATTGATATTCCGCTCTAATATTGGTACAACAAGCGTTCTGAGAACCCCATCATCTCACCTTACGGGGTACCTGCTGAAGCTGCAGCAGTATCGAAAACATATGTAGAGCAAACTTTCCATGTACAGGGGTACCTGTAATTTTTTGCCTAACACAAATCTAATCAATGTTAACATACAAAGTATAAACTGCGATAATTTGGACAAAAGTTCATATTTCATGCTATATTTCTTAAGTACACATGCACATCCTCGAATCACATTAAACTTGTGTGGCAAGTGTCAAACTCATCCAATGAAAGCTGATAGCTTCAGCAAACTTTCCATGTACAGATGTACATGTACAAATATGTACATTATCAATGGCAAATTACTAAGATGAAACCCTCAAAATTTGAACAAAAGTCAATATTTCATCTCCTAAATAGCACAGACACATACTATAATCATAGGAGATATGTGTACCAAGTTTCATAATCATCCAATGAAACCGGACTACTTCAGGAAACTTTTCAGAACATTTTTGTCTAATAAAATCATAAGAAACATGTGTATCAAGTATCATAATCATCCATTGACAGCTGACAACTGTAGCAAACTTTCTATGTATGCAGGAGGCCTACAATTTTGCTAAACAAAAAACAAGTTGGACAAAAATTAATATTTCATCTCAAAAACAGCATCTAGGTAAATTCTCTAATCATAAGAAACATGTGTTCCAAGTTTCAAAATCATCCATTGGCAGCTGAGGACTGCAGCAAACTTTCTATGTACATGTGTACATGTAGAAGGCCCACAATTTTACATGTACAATTTTGCTAAAGGAAAAACTCTATGCTAGTCACATTACTATTTTATTAAATTATTTGCTAATTCGGATATCCACAAGGACACCTGTCCACACCTGTCAGAGGAATGCAAATGGATGAAAAGCAAGGCAAATGGCATACGGTCGAACAGATGGCAAAAATAAGAGATACCATAGCGTTGGACTGATGTTAAGTCCACTCATTTCGCCACTGTCTATGTTGGCCACCCGTTGGACGATATTGTCATGTCGGTCAAATAGGGCATAGCTAGTGGGTTGTTGGCGAGGAACTGGATAGCGGCAAATCTCAGTTTGGATCAAACAGAAATTTGACCAACTTTGTGTTATGGAGGAGTCAAATGACCCCACCCCGCGAAGTGTTGGCTTAGTTGAGGATTACCTGAGGATTCACAAAAAGTTTACACCCCAGGTGGTGGGGCTTTCACACGTTTACAGTCCCGTACCAAAGCAACTGTGATAACTCTCAGTGGAAGAACTGTCATTGGATGAGGTTTTAGGTGGAGATTAATATTAATATTTTGATACATAGGAGTTCAGCAAGGGTTTTCAGTTAATATTTCTTTTACCCAAGGATGGGGCATTAATTCTCTCTGGTTGAGGTGTAGTCGGGGATTCACAATAAAATATTTTATTTTAGCCCAAGGCAGTAAGGCATCATAGTGTTTTAACAACTTCTATTTGCAAAGTCCTCACTAATCCCGGAGGTTGTGTAGGGGGAGGGGGGGGGGGGGCATTCACTGGACTCTTGCATCAGAAGATTCGTAAAAATATAGAAATAAACCTTGCAGATCGCCATGGGGAGTATTAATCGTCTGGGAAATATTCACCACTCTTTTACTGCAGTATACCATCAAAAATACAGTTTGGATCAGATTTTCTATGATTTTTTTTTCCATTTCTGTGGCACAGTATGTCAAAAAGTTGCCTTATATTATAATTTCTTTTTTTTCTGTGGGGGTAATCATTCCTTCATAGAAAATTACAGCACCCACATTCTTCTGTTGTTCTTGTCAAACAATAGATCGTCAGGTCTGGGATCAATATGTGTCATTCATGCTGAAAGATGCCAACATTTTGATTTGATATCTCGAGCGTTGTCCGGGAGATGGCAGATAACCTTGTCCATGACATCAGACATTTCCAAGAGTTCCCGAGACATATACGAGTTGCTTGACTTTTTTCAATATGTTCTCGTAAATGGTTGTTTCGGGGAAAAGGTTTCAATAATGTTTCCCATCATTTATCAGCAGTTTCAATGTACCGTACTATTGCGTGACCAAACAGGAAAGATACTGACAGTACAACTCAACATAATTATCATGTCAAGGGCTCAGCATTACTTGGCCGTCTGTGACACTAGCTACTCATTATGAAGCTGTGCAGATCAGCTTGAGAGGGTATCGCCCCGTGGGGCTTCCGGGGATTGACCTGGGATGTCGTTGTGCACACCGCAGGTCATGGTAAGAATAGGCCTCAGCTCCTCAGAGAGCTTGTCGTAAGAGGCGACTAACTGAGGCACTCGTCGGGTTCCCCGGTGTGAAAAGGAATAGGATCCAACGTTGTGATATGACTGAAATATAGTTGAAAGCGACGTTAATTCATATTCACTCACTTGAGAGGGTATCAGGTCAAATCGTCCGATGATCAAGTCATCCAAATACTATTCGTGAAACGGTTGAGACAATTCCTCCAAAGGTTGAGACACTTCGTCCAAAGGATTTCTTATAGAATAAAAAACGTACTCTGACTGATGCACAATATTTGGAACTGGGTTTAATACTGCTCTTGTAAATTTGAATGAAGTAAAAAGGTAATATATTCCCCCCTTTCTGTGTTGCATAGGGTTTCTCATCTGTACCGTCCAAGTCCTACAATATACTGCATTCCAACCACGCACTTTCGTGCCACAGCTATTACAGGTGATTATCTCCCAATAAACTCTCGGGAATAGACCTATGAAACTGTTACAGTCCAAATGTAATTATTCTTCAAAACAATGGAATTAAGCAAAACTGGATGTATAATACTGTATATATATTTATATATTCATATCATGTGTATGTTCTTCCATAATAAATATACCTATTTAATCTAACATATAATAAAAGAATGTGCGAATTGATATATATTTTTCAGGTTTATTGAATTACAAAGGTCACTGATTTCATTGTTTCGCAACAACAATTATATCAATCATTTTTAATGAATGACAAATCTCATGAATATTTCTCAACAAATCAAACTTTCAAATTAAATTTTAATTAAATCCAACAAATAATTTTTCTGAGCTCAATGTATCAATACAAAAGCTCAGTCAATTAATCAGTAATTGTTTCACTAAAAATCTGCTGAATTATTGACAGGTGAGTACCGTTCGCTAGATCAGTTTAGATAATCCCTTGATTGGCTATTAGTATTATTATCCGGATATTTGTAACCTTCAGAACCGATTTCTGTCAAAAAAGAGCTAATTCTTTTTTGAATAACCAATTTTTAATAACCAATTTGAAGTAATGATCTGATCCATCAAATATCCAAATAAAAAGTAAATATCGTACAAAAATTGAATTTGCTTAATTTCCAGATTCATCTCTCCAGGTCAACAGACTTTTTTCTCCCTTCCCTTATCGCATGGCTCTGACACAACTTTTTTCTCCAAATTTCTGCTGAAATACATTCATAGTTTCTCAAGAGAAGATGAAAATTTCTTTCGTACAACAAGAGAACTCATCTGATATCTTAGTATGTTATTTACTCTATAAAACTTTCTTTGGACGAAGTCTCAACTTTTGGACGAATCGTCTTTGGACAACCTGGTCATCGGACGATTCGATCCATATTCCTTGAGCAGGTCCGGGAAATGTTGAAATTGACCGGATTCCGCCCAAAAGGCCTGATACTGCCCACTTTGGGTGAATGACCCCATAAACTCGCACCCCAATTAGGTTGTATTAATAGTAACCTAAAGTGTTCATTTTTTTCCAATGATAAATAACTCAAATTATGAACTGACCACTTCTGGCGCTGAAATATGCTTTCTCCGATTCCATTAAATTTATGACGTACATTTGCTTATGAATTGTGCAGGAAAGTGGAACATGTTGTTGTCTCGCAAAAAATGATAAATCCGGTTGATACAACTTACCCGTTTATAAGTTCTTCGATGAAAAATCATATTCCACTACACCTCATTTTCTTTTTCAAGGTGTATACACCTCAAGTACACCTCATGGACTTTAAAAAAATATTTTTGTAATTTACCTACACCTCAAGTACACCTCATGGACTTCGTCAAAATAGATATGTTATATACTACACCTCAAGTACACCTCATGAACTTTTCCAAAATACATTTTCCAGTTTACAATACATAAAATCTACTTCTACTATTTCTTGTGTCAGCTGCATATACATTCTCAGCTGGAGCTCTTCCTTAATTATTTTCTTAATACTTTTTAACTCTTTGTCTCAGTTGGATGTTCCTGCCTTAGTCTCATTTTCTAATCTAACATACACAAAGTCAGTCTGACAGTTTGAAATCAAGTACATGTACAGCCCTTGCTCAATAAACAAATTAATAATTAAGGTGATACCTCATGAACTTTGTCAAAATATACTTGTAATTTACCTACACCTCAAGTACACCTCATGGACTTTGCCAAAATATGCATCTACAAAAGTGTACATGTACTTACACCTCATAACCTACACCTCAAGTATATTTCCTACACTCCATCGTAAGAAGCTTGGCATGAACATAAGATACAGTTATCCACCTACACCTAAGATATCTGGCAGGCTTGGTGGAAAGGTTTGTCTTGAAATTGAGCATAATATACTATCCCTTTATTGTAAGTAATTGCCAGCACAATCTTTTATTCATACTCGCTAAATAAACAAAATATTGCTGAACATGGCATTAATTGTAATTCTCTCTCTACATGTCTATGCTGGATCATCATTCTGGCCAGAATGTCACTTTAAATTACCTACACCTAAAGTACACCTCCTTGACTTTGTCAAATAAACATATACCTCAGCTTTAAATTACCTACGTACATCTCAAGTACACCTCCTGGACTTCTAAACAACATGAAAAATGTTATGTAAACTCAATTTTTATTATTATTTTGACACCAGGACACTAATACAGCAAACTAAAACCTGCTGTAACATTCTTCACTTCAAATTATCATAGCAATCAGTTAATGGGCACTGTTATGTAAATTACAGAGAAACTATTGTTAATTGCATGCAACCGAAGGCACCTGTGGATATGTTGTCAACTTTCCAGATATATTTCCAAAATGGATATGTTAACTGTCACTTCCCAAATACATTGGTCCCTTGTATGCTTTTGCATTTGAATCCTCTGTGTGGCAATAGGAGTACTTGTGAGCCAATGTTAAAGCGCTTTCGTAAGTGTGGTGCTACCCTTTTTCGACATACATGATCACCTTCCCCTACTTTCAAGTTTGGCTGCTAATATGTTAGATATAGGCTTTGTAACGAAAAGTGCTACAGAACATTTATAATTGTAGGAGGAGGATGGAGATCAATCAACTGAGAGGTGTTCACTGAAAAATGAGAATACAAATATCTGTACCTATTTTTAGAGGTGGAAGTAAATTTTCAAAATTGTATAATTACCTCAAGTACACCTCAGCTACACCTCACCTGAGGGGTACATCTCACTGAGGTGTACCTGAGGTGCTAATTTGCATATTTCAATACTCCTCAAATACTCCTCAACTACATCTCATCTACTCCTCAAATACACCTCATAATATTTGAGGGTACACCTCCCAGGTACACCTCAAATCAGTAAGGGTGGACATGCTGGAGGAGCATTAGTCACTACCAGGCTGGCTATGTACATGGCTTGGGTGCTCCAAATGTTTTCACACATTTCTCATATTTTATGAATTATCGCTTAATTTCACCTGGCAGTTCCCAATAGACCAAAGAAAGATGGCGCCCTCCTTTCGAAAGATGCTGTCTTGTTTTGGAGAAAAGTTTGACTTTGAAAAAATACTATAAAATGGTAAGCAATCTGCATGTCTTGTGTTTATTTTTGTTATTGACAACATACTCCACCTTCCCACAAACTTCGCTGACAGGCTGGAAATATGAGTTTTACAGTTTTCTACAGAGGAGGTCCTGGACATATGCGCTGAACATTATTATCTTTCCAAGTCGTGGTCTTCAGTAGTTCAATCATGAACGTCGCTCGCATGGGCTTACTCCGTTCAACTCCGCCCATTAGCTAACAACGGTGCAGATTCCCCACATATTTTATGAGGGCGCTGTGGACTCGATTTTCTCGGAGTTCGTCCAGCTTTTAGCTCTGCTGTGGCTAGATAAACATCTTACAAATATTCTACGACATTAACTTCAGAAAATCTTTGCGAAATAAAGACAAATCTTACCTTAGACGACCAACATCAGTGAAATCCAAATGACGGTAGACTGCGCGCGCGAAAAACGTTACAAATTTACGCTCGGTTACATGTTTTCAAAAAGTGGTATCGTGCACGGAAACGGACTGAATTGAATCCGCTCAAAAGCATGCATTCCAGGAACAAGAAACCGCGATGGAAATAAAAGCAAATTCTACGAATTGAGATCACATAAAATATCACTTGCTTTGATTCCAGAATATTTCCCTCCTTAATATATGAAAATGTGTACAGTTCAGTGTGTGAATAAATGTTTAAATGATATAATGTTGTTAAATCTGTCAATGCAGCGTTTGCTCATTAACGCCACTACTTTTTTTGGTGAGAGAGTGGGAAGAGAACTTATATATATATATTTCTATCTATATTTCCATCGCGGTTTCTTGTCCGCTGGAATCTAATTCTTTTGGGCAGATTCAATTCAGTCCGTTTCCGTGCACGATATCACTTTTTGAAAACCTGTAACCGCGCGTAAAATTGGAACGTTTCTTGCACGCGCAGTCTACCGTCGTTTGGATTTCACTGATGTTGGTCGTCTAAGGTAAGATTTGTCTTTATTTCACAAAGATTTTCTGAAGTTAATGTCGTAGAATATTTGTAAGATGTTTATCTAGCCACAGCAGAGCTAAAAGCCGGACGAACTCCGAGAAAATCGAGTCCACAGCGCCCCCATAAAATATGTGGGGAATCTGCACCGTTGTTAGCTAATGGGCGGAGTTGAACGGAGTAAGCCCATGCGAGCGACGTTCATGATTGAACTAGGTCTTCAGATGAATGAGAGGAAACACTTTGAGTCACGAATAGGAGTGAGGTGAGGATTTATGACGTCATTCACTCAATTTGGCGGAATCTGGCCTTTTGGGCAGAATCCGGTCATTTTCAACATTTTCCGGGCCTGTTGAGAGCACTTACTGTAAGTGTAACCGAATGTCTCGATATGGAACAAGAGCAATAATCTGTGTTTTCACAGTAAAGATAAAGTGAAATCTTGGAAAGACAGCTAAATTCTTCATATTTCTGAAACGATCATCAGATAGATTGTTACAGCATTCAACGAATCAAGAAGATACCAAGTGATGGGCGGACAAGCTCGACGAGAAACGGGGTCAGTTCACACATTAATTGAAAATATAAATTATAATTCATTGTGTTGTTGTTTTTCGCAACGGGAAAACCTTTGTTGGTAATCTTGACACCATCGCAAACTGGGCCCCTATGCGCGCATTACACCAGGACTAAGTCTCCAATTATGATCAAGAAGATACAAAAGTATTGTCTTACTTTCATCGTTACACAGAAGATAAATAAATCCAGAAGACTACTGTCAAACTTTCAGCATGACAACCGCCGCCGCGCTGGAATGCCTAAGCATGCGCAACAGTAACGGGACCGTTTCCCCCCTTTTAGCCAAAAGAGCTCTATGTAAACAAATGCACGTGCGTGCCAAATGCATCGTCAGCCTACCTCAATCTTAATGAATTAATATCCTATCAATGCTCCCCAATCGTACATGTCGCTGTATAGGATCTTACGTATTTCAATTGAGCGCCCATACAAGCGACAATATCCAAATGGGGAGCAGATAGGATTTAATTTTAATTAGATTGCAGCCTACCTGCACTTCAGATTTCAGGTACAAAATCGCTATTGATGGAAATCGACATGGCGAAGGGCCCCTTTATCTGCGGCTAATTTTATTCAGTAATACACCATGAATAGAATAGAATAGATTAGAATTTATTTACCAAATTAGGCGCCCATATTGAAGCAAACAATCGCATTGTGTGTAGTTGTGGTAAAACTGTAAGCAAAGAAATTGGGATTTTCGACTGAGACCTAAAGTCCCATTGAAATTCATGTTATTTCATAGATTCACTCATTGGTACGAATATTGATAAAAAAAAAATATAAAAAAATGTGTGGTCAAATATCTGATTTTTGATATAAAGGTATGCTCCTTGTATTATTTCAATATCAAACTGTTATTGAATGGGGTTTACTATTAACCTTTTTAAACGCGAATCATAAAGAACCTCCTTAAGCAAATATATTTTGAATATGATTATCCTTTTAAATCAACTGTACTCCTGAACCAATTCTATTAAAATCTTACTACATGTAGACATCGTTTCTTCAAACTGCATGAACTGGCGACCCCCGACTCCTCCATTGTGCCGTGTGTTGTGGTGTGGCGTGTTTTTAACATTCGTTTCGTGTCGTGTGTGTTTTTAATATTCATCGTGGAACTATGTACTACTACGGAGGTGCTCTTTACAGAGGAGGGACGTACCAACTGAACTGAGCTATGGTAAGTATCCTAGCATGATATTTTGTTTATAATTGTTGAAAAGGATAAAATAAGACCTAATAATCACGGTATGACGCATTCATAAATAAATCCTCCGAAAACAGGGTTGGTTGGTCAATATCAATGTGAAACTACCTTATTCAGTATGGGTGTTTGACCATCAGTTTGTTCTGCCTCTCGGTATTCTCGTCGTTTCCGACTCAGCTGGATTGACTCTAGTCTGGCCTGGATCTGCAACCTGCTGTCAACTCGATTAAGATCCGTCTTGTAAGTGGACATCGTTTAAGCGAACCCAATCACTGTAATATAATTTGAGATGAAAAGTATATACAAAGCCATCACCCATGTCTTAAGACATAAACAGGTTAGACCTAAGTCTTGAGACGTCTTGCAGACATGAGAGATGGCGGCTGTACTTTCTTACACAGAAATGAAACGAAGATAAATACACAATGAACAAAATTGCCATGTGAATGAAAAAGACTACAAAACGTCAGCCGTGTCAGTGTGCGACTATCAACCATTATATCAGGGCCATTACAGGGACATTTATAAAATATATTCCCAACATATTGTCCCAAGTATCTCATATTAATAAACTTTTTTTCAGATGGTAAAGCATTATTCACAACTGTTATTGACTCCGGTTTTCAGAGAATAAAACCTTATTAAAAGTGTTATTTCCAAGAGGAAACATACAGCGGTGTGCCTATTTTCGTACGGATTGTATGTACATGAAGGTTAATGAACATATCTGTCTGTCAAGCATAACAGTTCATCCCTCAATTATGTAGATCATCCAGCAATCATTTACACCATCCAACAGAAGCAAGTCGGTCTAAGCGACTCTGCAGATGCCATATCCAGCTAATCTATGAAAAGCGCTATACTTCCCGGTCCCAGTAGGCTACATTGAGCCAGTGTATTGCTCCAAGACTTATGGAAATTCATACGTCTTGTTTTGCTTCACTGAGTCGATCTCAATCTCATGAACGGTATATGGAAAATACGAATATTACCTGAATATCAACTGTCGATCCGAATACCTCGAGTTATTGTAGAAAACCTCTGTCCGTCACTGAAAATATATATTTTTTAATGTGATCGTTCCAAGCCATGCAAGCACACAAGGTGATGCCGAAGCTAATATCAGTGTCTGGTGTGACCCAGGAACGGTACGATGAACGTTGTTTTGATTTGATAGGTTATGTAGAATCCGGATATTTGAAGACCTGGGTGTATTGTGAGCCGTCGCTAATCTGCAATCAATAATGTCAGCATATTTTCTTTGAAATCTAGAACTACGAATCCATGTTAAACAATCGTGTTATGAGCGGAGAGACTAATTATATCGAATATATCGACAGCTCGTGTGGATGCATTGGCAAGATCCAACTATATATACAACCTGCCACGATCAATACATGTGTAGATAATGTCGTCTCTTCATATCGGGATAATGGACCGGTGGTGACTACATACACCGACTGAACGGACTACATGATGATTGCAAATCACTCTATTCGCAGGGCATGATTACAAAAGGTATATATGTATTCATGATTCTTAGATCAGATTGCATATTTGCTGTTTACCAAACTTTAAATATAACATCCTTTCAGCGCCTCAGGGATTTTGTTTCAGAATATAACAGTGCACACAACGGCAGTAGTAGGAAGAGAGCAAATTCATCAGTAAAAATGAGGGTCCAAAATGAGGGTCTGTGGTGTCACGTGGTGCCGACATCACATCCGGTCAAAGGTCACATCCGGGTCAAAGGTCACATCTGGGTCATGTGAAGGTCACTTTCGGTGACACCCGGTCACGTGAACAAGAGTCATCTCCCCCTACATACAAGACTCCAGTGACTTCCAATATTAATCTATACGGACTGGCGCAGTGAACAATATTTAACCTAATGGGAAACCCATAGCCATTTGCTGTATGGAGTATGGTATCTTGTAGAACACGATGGGACGGGTCTCGAAGCCATTAGTTGAAATGTTTTGAGAAAGTCACTGTGCGCCTGCGCACTGGGCAACTAGCGCTGGGGTGGACGTTTGGGGGTCGAGGTGGACCCCTAGTGGTCCGATGGTGTCGAGTGAGGTATCAGTGTGAAGCACTCGTGAGGGAGCATCCGCCTGAATGGTCCGATCGGGCCGTATCATGTGTTAATGTGTGGCTTTCGTGGGGAGCGTCCAACTGGATGGGTGTGGGGTGGAATTGACGTCATTCTGCGCATGCGCAGACAGGGAATAGTGGAAAAAGGGAAGGGACGTTTTGGGGTCGAGGTGGGCCATTCTTGGTCCGATTGGGTCGTGGGAGGTATCAATGTTAATCTCTCGTGGGGGAGCGTCCAACTGGATGGGTGTGGGGTGTGAATATAGTCCATCTGCGCATGCTCAGTTGAAAATGTATTGGAATGGACGTTTTGGGTTCGAGATGGACCCACAATGGTCCGATTGGGTTGTGGGAGATATCAGTGTGAAGCTCTCGTGGGGAACCCTCCGACTGGGCTAGTGTCTAGTCCGGTTTCATCATTCTGCGCATGCGCAGTCTGGCCGTAGTATAGAAAGCAGGCATTTTGTTTTTTGGGGGGGGGTAGAGATGGACCATCCGTGGTCCAACTGGACTGTGTGGGGTATCAGTATGAAGCTTTCGTGGTGTAGACCACGACTTGAGGGATGTCCATGTCATCTGTCACGTCATTGGTGACGTCATCAGTAGGAGTAGTAGCGGAATAGGGCATTTTGGAGGTGCAAATGGGCATGTTTGAGCGATTGAGGGACCATCCGTGGTTCAAATGGACCGTGTGGGGTATCAATGTGTAGCTCTCGTGGTGTAGACAACTTCTTGAGGGATGTCCACGTCATCCGTAACGTCATTGGTGTCGTCAATAGTAGGAGTAGTAGCGAAAGCGGGCATTTTTGATGTGCGCATGGGTATATTTGAGCGATTGAGGGACTACCCGTGATCCAAATGGACCGTGTGGGTATCAGTGTGAAGCTCTCGTGGCGTAGACAACGACTTGAGTGATGTCCACGTCATCTGTGACGTCATCAGTAGGAGTAGTAACCAAAGTGGGGTAAAGGAAGGTTTTTTGGGGAAGAGAGGGACCATTCTTGGTCCGAATGCGTCGTGCCAGGTGTCATCTTGTAGCCCTTATGGTATAGACCATGATTTGAGGGATGTCCATGTCATCTGTGACGTCATCGGTGACGTCATCAGTAGGAGTAGTAGCGAAAGCGGGCATTTTAGGGGTGTGAAGGAAGGTGTTTAGGGTAGAGAGGGACCATCGGTGGTCCAAATGACCGTGTGATGGGTGTCCTCTTGAAGCTCTCGTGGTGAAAACCACGACTTCAGGGATGTCCACGTCATCTGTGACGTCGTTGGTGACGCCATCAGTACGAGTGGTAGCAAAAGCGACCATTTTGGCGATGTGAAGGAAGGTGTTTGGGGTAGAGATGGACCATCCCTCGTCCGAATGCACCGCGTGGGGTGTCATCTTGTAGTTCTCTGCATGTAGACGACGAATGGTATGGTGTTTGTTGGTAGCCGCATCGTGCTACGCATGCGCGGTTGGGCAGTATTAACGAAATATGTCATTTTGGGCGTGGGAAATGACATGTTTGGGCAATCAAGGGACCCATCTTTGTGAACAGTGTGCTTAGTTAGCCATCTCCCTTTCAGGAGACATGGAGGCTCTGAAGAGTCGTTCGTTTCTGTCGCTGTAAGACAGACTGTCATTGCGACAGCGCCAAGGTCAATAGAGCAAAGACCATTGTGAGGCAAACGAGCCGTCGCTGGTTCCAGCGTGAGCGCTGCATAGCCCGGGCATCAAGGATCGCTGTCATAATCCAGTAGTGGTGGGTGATAGCACACCTCTCCACCGAGTCGACTCTGTCGAGGAACGCTTCTGTAAACTCTTCCAGGATCTGGCGTCGCCCCTCGTTGTCGTCGCCATCTCCAAACATGGACCGAACAACTGCTCGGTAAACCGTGAGTGAATTAACCACGGTCGCATAGGGATGGGTCTCCGTCATGGCTCTGCAACAGTAGGAATGGGGGTGTTTCAGAGAGACCGTGTTTTATAGACAATGTCACACATGTGCAGGCCGGGAATTGTGGGAAAATGGCACTTGGGCGGATGTTTTGGGGTCGAGATGAGCCATCGCGTCATGCTGTGCATGCGCAGTCGGGTAATAGTATTATAGAGAAAGAGGGAATTTTGGGGTACGTTGGGGCGTGCTTGGGCAATCTCATCGAAATATAGCGTGCAGTGTTTCATATTGAAGCCTTCATCAATAAAAACAAGTTCAGTAATGTTTATATAGGTTATTATCACCAAAGTTACATCATACCCAAACTGGGGAACCGATCGGGATTTATTATGGTGTTTATTCACAAAAAAATATATTGAAATACCAAACACCATGTTAGGTAGCAGTGTTTACAGAGTGGAATTGAAGGATCAGCATATAGACTATATTCGGTATATAACAGTATCTACCAGTGCATGGGTGAATACATTCATCCGATAGGGTGGTCGGTCATTTTTGTCACGAAAGACGTGACATTGGTCACCCTCTGCACGACCCATCGGGTGCTGAGGCGTTGTTGATGGGCCCATTCCAAGACATCCAATTGGTCTACTTGGTCCAGCACGGGCTCTAGCGACGTCCGACCCGTGATGGTAAACGGTTGGTGAAATACCCGGATGTTACTGCTCCTGTAAAAGTATCGGACTTGGTGTGTCTCCTTATGCTGCAGCATATAACCAGACGCCAGATTCAACTTGAAGGCCGTAGTTTGGTCGCTGAAGATGGCTTCCACGTTCTTGAAGAGACGAGACAGGAAATTGTAGATGTCTAGTAGCGGGCGATGACGGTGGAAACATCGTCGGATCATGAACCAATAGTCCCTGTAGATGTCACTTAATGGATGGGCGTCCGGTGCGTTCTTGGCGCAGTAAAGCATCCTCCCTTCAGTTTTGTTTCTTTTGATGCTTTTGGAAATATGCAGTATAATTTGCCTTTGGGGTCATTCAAATTCTTGTCAGTACTCCAACACCTTCCCACCTACTTTGTTATGTTGCGTTGACTACTAATTCCAGATTTTTGTTTTGCGGTTTTATGCTAATGCAAAAGTAACGAAAAGATTGGTGGACTCATGCCCACTCAGGACATGCCTGCCTCTATATACCTATACACTAGTTCACGGGGATTTTGGACCATCGAGATGCGTGTGAAACCTGGATAATTTCCAGAGAAGACTCCTCGGCACTGGGATCAATCTCGGGGTGGTAGATTGACCTCCATGGGCTCCTCGACTCTGGGATTGGCCACACTGAGCGCTGAATCGTCGGGTCTCAAGAGTAGCGAGAAGAGGCGTGTTGGAAGTCTGTGGATGGCATGTAGATGGGGCCTCAATGTTTGGAAGAGTGGATGAGTAGGTGCCTCCTGGAGTGCACGTTTGTGACGGTGTAAATTGTCCGGGCGACTAAATGTCTCCTCGCAAGTCGTACAGGTGAACATCGTGGGGGATTGACAGAGTGTCTGCTGAAATGGGCCCGAATGCTCGCTGTATATAGCGCCAATCGGCGATCTACTTCAACAAAATCAAAATTTTTGAAAAAGAAAAAGTTTGTCGGAATTCCCCTTTTTAAGCCTGCCGAGAAGACCGGCGTGGGTATGACCCACTCACTTCTATGACCATGTTCGATCACTTTGACCAACTGGGTCAGGATGGTCCTCAGGCGCAAGACGTCAGTGCTGGTCTGCGCATGCGGACATGAGTTCGAATCCCACTTCTGACTTCAGTTTTTACGGCAATACATATTGAAATAAAGCACGCAAGATAGGGTGTTGAGTGAGATATCATTTTTTTATTCAGTGAACACCGTGAAAACAATCAGATGAAAACTTAAGCCCACAACTGGGTTTGCACATTGAAATGTTCTTCGGTAAAGTTATACACCAGCACATTCCGTTCCTCGGTCTGGGTGCAGTCGTCAAACATATACAGTAGACATGGGGTATCCACGGCAACGATGACAGAGATAAAGCTAGTAGTGCTGTCCACACGCCACTGCTGAAATATTGTAAGACTTGACTGTTCCAGCACCTGGTCTTCGTCCATACAAGCCTTGGGGCTTCCGGGACACCTCTCCTGCCATTCTGTCTTTCCCTTTCTAATATCTCTACTCCCTTTCATGTGCTTTTCTCCCTTTTATCACTTTTTCTCTCTCCTGATCTGGTAAACTCTTCCTCAGCCATGCCAGCTCCCACCCTGTCTTTTGCTCCCCCCTCTACCAGAATAGAACCTCCGCATCCCTAAGCTTGTCGTAGGAGGCGACTAACAAGGGATGCGTGATATAGCTGAAATATTGCTGAAAACGACGTTCAAATCTATTTCACACTCACATGGATACACGGCAACACACGGTTCACTGAGTCCACCTTCAGGTCTGTGATGAGGACGTACGAGGTAGGGTACACACGGTCATATCTCGAGCAAACGGCTCTTCAAAGACTATGCGTGTCCATGGGTCACCTTCGAGCACGTTCGTGATGTGGTGTGTTCTTGTAACGTGACAAATTCACACAAAAAGTTGCAGGTCTAATCCAGTTGAATGACGTCAAATTCAGCGTAGCAAATGACACTCAACGAGCTTCAGAGGGTTCGTGCTAAGTAGATTCCAACTGTAGGTTGCCTTGCTTGACGAGATCCAGCTGATGGCTGTTCTGTAAGGTCTCGTCAGATCGTCGTTTTCTAAAAAATGCAAAACAACATGTACCCACTAGCGAAGTCCTCCAGACTGATGTGTTTTCCTTCGTCCTGTTTTTTTTACCTTTTTTTATTGCTGTAAACAGATTCGGATAACTCCTGATGAAATTACGCCGTCCAATACTCGGCGGCCGAGGGCCGATCAGAAGATAGTCCTGTCTGCATTGGAACAGTACGTTATTGACTGGTCTAAGCGAGAAAAAGTTGAACCTACAGTACTCGCTGATTGGCTGGACCTCACCAAGAGCAAGGTCGTTGAAACAATCCGCCATATTGACAGAAGTACCCTTCCCCAAGCAAAACAAGTATTGAGAAACCCCAATTCGCAAGAAGCTCTAGCAAAGCTCCAGAGTAAATTCGTCATAGTCCCAGCAGACAAAGCTCCAAAAATATAATATTCATATGTAAATATTACTATTACCAGATGCTGGTTAAAGAATTGAGTGTAAACGTATCATCATCAAATACGTCTACTTACTCCCAAACTGCATTTACTCTGAAAGATTATTTAACAATCACAAAACGTTTCTCAGGGAAAGAGGTATTCGTCTTCCAACCAATCATAACGATATACCAAAAGTATACTGGACTCCCAAAATGCATAAATCACCATACAAAGCTAGATTCATAGCTGGTTCTGGAAGCTGCACCACCAAGCTTCTTTCAACCCTGTTGACAAGGACCCTTCAGTAAAAGCAATTTGGGAAAGGTACTGCGCCACTATTTCTAAAAACTCTGGCGTTGAATGTATGTGGATATTGAAAAACTCAAAATGTCTTACGGAAGAACTTAATGCTAAAGGTCACATACCGTACAGACATGTATCCACATGGGATTTCTCGACTCTCTATACTACAATCCCTCATCAGAACATTATTGACCGTCTAAGTTCATTAATATTATCTGTGTTCAAGAAAACTGATCGTAGATATATTAATGTCGGAAGCCATAAAGCATTCTTTAGCTCTACTGCATACAACAGATATCATTCATGGGATGCTTCTTTGTTTATAGAGTTGCTTGAATTTCTCATTAAAAATATCTATGTGAAATTTGGCAACATAATATATCAATAGCATATAGGTATACCAATGGGTACTAATTGTGCACCCCTGTTGGCTGACTTATATCTGTTCTCTTATGAATATGACTATATGCAGGCACTTTCAAAAACCGATCCATTCAAATTACAACACATATAAGGGAAGTGGGAAGAGGTGCCGACATACTGACTGCGTCACATGACTTCACAGAATAGTCTTCTGGTTAAACTATTCTAAAGTGCATACCAAGAATCTAACGATTCGTGATATATGTTGTATCTCAGGTACGCTTTTATTGTACCTGTCCATGTGGCAACTTGGATGATATGACCACACGGCCCCTAGCACCGGCATAAGCGGTATTAGATACAAATCTAGACAGCTATGATGGAAATGCTCTGACAGCTCGTATACTGGTAATTGGTGAGCTGTTTCGCTGTGACAAAGCCCGTTCCTTATTATTCACCAAACGCTATATAGACGATCTTCTTGCTGTGGATAATCGCTATATAAATGACAAAGTGAAGGATATATATCCACCTTCACTGGATTTGAAGGAAACTACAGATAGCCCTACAGGCACATCATATTTAGATCTATATCTCTATAAAAATGAAGCGGGCATTCTCTCTCGTCGACTTTATGACAAAAGAGATGATTACAATTTCGATATCGTAAACTATCCCTTTCTGGACGGTAATATTCCAGTGGGACCTGCATATGGCGTATACATATCTCGCCAAGTAGCATTTGCTAGATCTTGTGTTAAATGTGACGATATTAATCAACGTCACAAAACATTGTTGCAGAATCTTATAAAACAGGGCTATACCACCAAACTCAAAGTTTCTCAAATTTGGCGATACATATCGCATGCTGATAGCAAAATACGAGCGTAGCGTGCAAGATCTATGGAGTTACGTTTCGTAACTTGTGTCTTATTCCGCTTAACCTGGGGCTAGGGGCCGTATGAACCCATGTACTTCAAAATCCTCATGGTGCTCATATGAACAGTCACAATCAAAGCGTGACTGAGATACATCATTCTCTAGATGACGACTTTACAACGATTATTATAGATTAAGAATACTGATCAGCGATACGGATTTGATATTTTTGGAACATCATGATGTCTTGCCGGCATCATTGAAAACTGTTGACCGCTTCTCTCTTGCAGGAAACTAGCCTTTGTTTATGTATGCTATGATTGTCTTTTTGAATTTGGTGCTAATACTGTTATATGGAATATGGAATAGGTCTTTGGATTATGGACGCGGATATTCTTTAATGGACGACGGCTGAATTATGACTGACGGACCAGACGCTTGTTATTAGGGCAGTGACAAGGACCTGCAGGCCGCTCATATACAGGGCCACAAAATTAATGCTAAAACTTTCAAAGGGAAACAGGTTCTCCGGATAGACCCCGTTGAACACAGGCCAGGATCAGTCGCTTAGGCAGTTCCCCAAGAATATATTTTCTTGGTTGGCGCTCATATTCCTTGCAACCACAGAGACCCCCATGGTTTGCACACGTCGTATAGGGCTGTTTTCTTCAATGCGTCTTGGATGATGATCGTAGTCTCATGCGTACCCATTGACATTGATGGTCATGAAGTCAAAGGTCGGCGGCGCCCATATCAGTCAAAGTTTGATGGGTTCCTTGTTCAAGGTCCACGTGCAGATCGATGAGACCGACCGAGCTACCGTTCGCTATAAAATTCCGCATTTTTCTCATCCGCCATTGTCATTCCCCGTGTCCATGTGCGCGGCGTGTCCCAGTAAGCATGTGCGCTGGCAAATTAAACTTTTGGCTTTTCGTTCATACGACCATAACATCTCGAACAGGCACGATAGAGGTACATGCTACGGATACGGACACCCTTTTAATGTTGCGTTTAATTAGTTTGGTGTTGGTGGAGTGTTGGGTCACTAATGAGTTGGTCGCTAAGCGAAATATCCACGTGCTAAAACATAGAGTGTAGCGAGAGATTCGTCGGCGGCGAATCTGGGGCCGTCCCATTGACGATTTGTCTCCACTTTCTAGTACGTATGGGTTAAATCCATGTAGGTCGTATTCGCTTTGCTGATGGTGAAATGGATGGGGCATGCGTCATTGACGCTGGAGAGAGGATTTCCATTCAGACCTGTTCAGCATCGTCAGGAGTGGGAGAGAAGGAACGTTTGACGATGATTCCGAGCACCTTCCCTAAGTCCATAGCCTCATTGAGTGCGTGCGCCGCCGAAGACGGGCATCCCACTACGGCGTGTTGGGTGTAATAGTCATGTGTACATCGCACTGGTAAGGCACCATCCGATCCATTTTACAAAGAAGAAATTGCGTAAATTTGCCAACACCTCTTTCCCAATTTCGAATGGCATATGTTGTGCATTGCCGTCACTTAGAAGGATGGTGATGGTGCTGATGTCGGTCTGTCGGACCCGTAGATGGAGCTTGATCTCTCTATTCCCTTCACTTGGCAGACGCGTAGCAGGGGCCATTAATATCACCGACAATGTGACCATCGATTACAGCCAGCCTTGAAATCTAGCACTGCCTTTTCCTGAAGACGACTGTTTCGACCTAGGAAATCATTGGTCAGTGCACACAGCGCAGCCATCATCTTGTTGAAGCTTTCGGTTCCAGTCGTGGTACTCCATGTGAAAGTAATCCGCAAACGGGAAGATAGTTTTACCCCCGATGTCCTGACCTTGATGAGATAGGACAAAGCCTGAATGAATATTTCAGCCGTGTGGTACTGGAATTCGGGGAGAGTAAAGTTACAGGGGTTGCGTATCACACCGTATCCTGTTGCACGTTGTACCATGTGTAAGGGTACGGCATATCCAATAGACTCCACTCCCAATGTCCACGAAGGTGTAAGGGGTGTGGTAATGTGACGTAAAACATGATGACTAAGCCTTCCCTCACCAAGCCTCCGCTTAATTATACTCGTCGCAGGCCTCGGGAGTCTGTGGTCGGCGTCGTGTGTGTGGTCGGTGTCGTGACGGACGTGGTGCGTGAGAGCGCGTCATGGATCTCAATCGAAGAGAAGTTTGGGCGATGTCACGGTCGTCGCCAGGTCAATCGCCTGGGATTCCTCATCAATTCAGTGTGATGTGCAAGTTGTTCATCCCTTGTGCAAATTCTTGCCATCCTTGTGGGGCCTACGAGTTGATATCATTCACCAAATCCATCGTGTGGGTGCCAGTGGTCAGGAGTTCCCCATTCTCGTTCCAGGACTTTCAATCACTCCAGCAACAACCCACCCCTCCTCTGAAACGATGCGGGTAGGCTAGCTCTATGACTTCCTCTTCCATCCAATGTGGGATTGATGTTGCTACGTCCGGTACCGGTGACTGTGGTACACGTTGTGGGGAGACTAAAGGTGACTTATATAAACATCATATATCATTAAATTGGAGCGATATGCAAGAGGTGGGAAAAATTGTCGACGTCTGGTGACTAAAAAGCAACCATATGACTCTACAGGAAAGTAGTCGTCGACACCTAACATTCAGACCCGAGAATACGGTGAATTAGAAGCACCAGATAATACTGTTGAACTTTCTCACTATCACTTAAATCCTTTCGTTGTAAAATGTTCATTTCCTCATCTTGGATGTTCTCTCGTCGACTTTATGACAAAAGAGATGATTACAATTTCGATATCGTAAACTATCCCTTTCTGGACGGTAATATTCCAGTGGGACCTGCATATGGCGTATACATATCTCGCCAAGTAGCATTTGCTAGATCTTGTGTTAAATGTGACGATATTAATCAACGTCACAAAACATTGTTGCAGAATCTTATAAAACAGGGCTATACCACCAAACTCAAAGTTTCTCAAATTTGGCGATACATATCGCATGCTGATAGCAAAATACGAGCGTAGCGTGCAAGATCTATGGAGTTACGTTTCGTAACTTGTGTCTTATTCCGCTTAACCTGGGGCTAGGGGCCGTATGAACCCATGTACTTCAAAATCCTCATGGTGCTCATATGAACAGTCACAATCAAAGCGTGACTGAGATACATCATTCTCTAGATGACGACTTTACAACGATTATTATAGATTAAGAATACTGATCAGCGATACGGATTTGATATTTTTGGAACATCATGATGTCTTGCCGGCATCATTGAAAACTGTTGACCGCTTCTCTCTTGCAGGAAACTAGCCTTTGTTTATGTATGCTATGATTGTCTTTTTGAATTTGGTGCTAATACTGTTATATGGAATATGGAATAGGTCTTTGGATTATGGACGCGGATATTCTTTAATGGACGACGGCTGAATTATGACTGACGGACCAGACGCTTGTTATTAGGGCAGTGACAAGGACCTGCAGGCCGCTCATATACAGGGCCACAAAATTAATGCTAAAACTTTCAAAGGGAAACAGGTTCTCCGGATAGACCCCGTTGAACACAGGCCAGGATCAGTCGCTTAGGCAGTTCCCCAAGAATATATTTTCTTGGTTGGCGCTCATATTCCTTGCAACCACAGAGACCCCCATGGTTTGCACACGTCGTATAGGGCTGTTTTCTTCAATGCGTCTTGGATGATGATCGTAGTCTCATGCGTACCCATTGACATTGATGGTCATGAAGTCAAAGGTCGGCGGCGCCCATATCAGTCAAAGTTTGATGGGTTCCTTGTTCAAGGTCCACGTGCAGATCGATGAGACCGACCGAGCTACCGTTCGCTATAAAATTCCGCATTTTTCTCATCCGCCATTGTCATTCCCCGTGTCCATGTGCGCGGCGTGTCCCAGTAAGCACGTGCGCTGGCAAATTAAACTTTTGGCTTTTCGTTCATACGACCATAACATCTCGAACAGGCACGATAGAGGTACATGCTACGGATACGGACACCCTTTTAATGTTGCGTTTAATTAGTTTGGTGTTGGTGGAGTGTTGGGTCACTAATGAGTTGGTCGCTAAGCGAAATATCCACGTGCTAAAACATAGAGTGTAGCGAGAGATTCGTCGGCGGCGAATCTGGGGCCGTCCCATTGACGATTTGTCTCCACTTTCTAGTACGTATGGGTTAAATCCATGTAGGTCGTATTCGCTTTGCTGATGGTGAAATGGATGGGGCATGCGTCATTGACGCTGGAGAGAGGATTTCCATTCATAGACCTGTTCAGCATCGTCAGGAGTGGGAGAGAAGGAACGTTTGACGATGATTCCGAGCACCTTCCCTAAGTCCATAGCCTCATTGAGTGCGTGCGCCGCCGAAGACGGGCATCCCACTACGGCGTGTTGGGTGTAATAGTCATGTGTACATCGCACTGGTAAGGCACCATCCGATCCATTTTACAAAGAAGAAATTGCGTAAATTTGCCAACACCTCTTTCCCAATTTCGAATGGCATATGTTGTGCATTGCCGTCACTTAGAAGGATGGTGATGGTGCTGATGTCGGTCTGTCGGACCCGTAGATGGAGCTTGATCTCTCTATTCCCTTCACTTGGCAGACGCGTAGCAGGGGCCATTAATATCACCGACAATGTGACCATCGATTACAGCCAGCCTTGAAATCTAGCACTGCCTTTTCCTGAAGACGACTGTTTCGACCTAGGAAATCATTGGTCAGTGCACACAGCGCAGCCATCATCTTGTTGAAGCTTTCGGTTCCAGTCGTGGTACTCCATGTGAAAGTAATCCGCAAACGGGAAGATAGTTTTACCCCCGATGTCCTGACCTTGATGAGATAGGACAAAGCCTGAATGAATATTTCAGCCGTGTGGTACTGGAATTCGGGGAGAGTAAAGTTACAGGGGTTGCGTATCACACCGTATCCTGTTGCACGTTGTACCATGTGTAAGGGTACGGCATATCCAATAGACTCCACTCCCAATGTCCACGAAGGTGTAAGGGGTGTGGTAATGTGACGTAAAACATGATGACTAAGCCTTCCCTCACCAAGCCTCCGCTTAATTATACTCGTCGCAGGCCTCGCGAGTCTGTGGTCGGCGTCGTGTGTGTGGTCGGTGTCGTGACGGACGTGGTGCGTGAGAGCGCGTCATGGATCTCAATCGAAGAGAAGTTTGGGCGATGTCACGGTCGTCGCCAGGTCAATCGCCTGGGATTCCTCATCAATTCAGTGTGATGTGCAAGTTGTTCATCCCTTGTGCAAATTCTTGCCATCCTTGTGGGGCCTACGACCTGTTGACACATCAAATCATTCACCAAATCCATCGTGTGGGTGCCAGTGGTCAGGAGTTCCCCATTCTCGTTCCAGGACTTTCAATCACTCCAGCAACAACCCACCCCTCCTCTGAAACGATGCCGGTAGGCTAGCTCTATGACTTCCTCTTCCATCCAATGTGGGATTGATGTTGCTACGTCCGGTACCGGTGACTGTGGTACACGTTGTGGGGAGACTAAAGGTGACTTATATAAACATCATATATCATTAAATTGGAGCGATATGCAAGAGGTGGGAAAAATTGTCGACGTCTGGTGACTAAAAAGCAACCATATGACTCTACAGGAAAGTAGTCGTCGACACCTAACATTCAGACCCGAGAATACGGTGAATTAGAAGCACCAGATAATACTGTTGAACTTTCTCACTATCACTTAAATCCTTTCGTTGTAAAATGTTCATTTCCTCATCTTGGATGTTCAGCCTTGACAGTGGTTGGGAATTGCAGGGTTTGAAGCAGACACACCGACAGCATGCTTACCCAACTCCTCGCCCGGCTCATGTGATGTTATGGAGAATGCCAGGCGGCATATGCATCACCTTTTTAGGTCTGCCAACCATGGTCGACTTAAAACCGCGCATCTTTGTCGTCGTGGATGATCGCATGTTGGAAACCGATGCTCGGGTGACCCAGTTCTTCACATGACCTAATGTACTCCAGCCGCCCAGCGACATCTAACATATCTCACCAGTCTACATCTTGCAGAATTTGTTTAGTGAAAATAAAGAGCATCAGGACATCAGTTTGAATGCCCTTTACCTGGTGACGTTTAAAAACCCCAGAGACATAAATCAACTGCTGCACCTGGTAAGACAAATTATGTACTCCGGTTGCGCCCAGTTTGCACGGAAAGTCTTTAAAGATGCGACAACCCCACAAGACGGGTATATGCTCATCGACCTGAAGTGAGCCACCCCGGCCATCTCAATCTGCAGACCAGCATCTTACCAGGAAATCCAATACGTGGACATAGCGAAAGGATGAAGGGTCAAGATTCAGACAATAGCGTCTTTTAAACATGTCCAAAGCGTCTCCCCCAGCTTGGATATGTTGTGATGGAGGAGATAATAAAATGTGTAATATGCCATCTATGCTGTTGCTGATCGCGCTCTCTCATCTGATTTATAGGAGATAACAGCGGATACGTGAGGTGGCTGTGTGTGTACCCAAATTGACACCGAAACTGCGGCCAATGACCCCAAGCACATGACCTAATGTACTCCAGCCGCACCCAGTGTGTGGCACGCGACAACTTCACAGTATGTAACTATACCATCTGCAGACCTTTCCTCGAAGTGCAGAAAGGATAAAAAGCGAGAGATCACACTCAATCGTTATTTGGTGGGCACGAGTACGGAAGCATGGAGCCACGCTCCGGTTGCTGAAGTAAGCCTCAGCTGACTGAGCATTGTGCGTGGGTCAATGACTGTTTGTGTGAGAACAGTCATAAGGTTTTAAAAGGAAACATTCACTGACTCCGGCTCAGAAGGCTAAGCTGGTCAAGCACATGTAGAAATGGTAGAAAACATGGTAGAAAATCGAGTCCCACAAGCACAGAAAAAATATCTTAGAGAAATTTGATTTTCTCGGAGCTATCTCATCGACTTTGGCTTCCACCCTGCTCGACCCCCTTCAGTTTGGTCTCTTCAGTCGATCATGGAGCATACACGAAAAATGGACTATTTAGGTTTCAGAAAATGCCAGTCAGAGTTATCGCCCGTCGCGAATTATGCATTGAAAACGAGGCTTCCTGTCACCAGTCAACCATCAGTCCTCCAGTCACCAAATAATCTCTGTCGCATGCCCGAAATGACCGGCAAAAATACCGAGCCTCCAACAACATTCAACATCTGCAACTTCGTATTTTTTGTCTCTGCCTGCATTTCAATCGTCATCATTATGCATCGCACGATACAGCAGTGAACAAAATCGCGTACAAAATCTTGGATGCCGATAGTAGCTGCAGAGACCCAGGAAGCTCCGAACCTCAGTCTGCGAAATGGGTGGAGGCCAGTCTCGTGCAGCACGGATCTTCTGCGGGTCGGTTCCAATCCCATTTTGTGATACCACGTGGCCTAGATAAAGCACTTGTCGTGCCCCTATGACGCACTTGGACGGCTTGAGTTTCACACCATGCTGCTTTAACCTCTCGAAGACCCCTTGAAGACGCCGGATCATCTCGTCAAACGTCCGTCCAAAAACAATATATCGTCAAGGTAGACGAGACACGTCTCATAATGGAGTCCTGCTAGGATGACTTCCATTAGCCGCTCAAAGGTCCCGGGCACATTGCAGAGCCCGAACGGCATAACCCGGAACTGGTACAGACTTCGCCGAGTTGCAAAGACAGTCTTGCATCTATATATTCTGTGAAGTCATGTGACGCGGTCAGTATGTCGGCACCTCTTCCCACTTCCCTTGTGTGTTGTAATTTTTTCCTGTATATGGCGAGATTCTGCTGGTGGACGTTTCGTCCCCGAGGCCCGCCCCCTGTACAGACCTTTTGGTCTTTGATATATGTTGGCATTTGTGGGAAGTTGATGCTGGGTCGACATCGGGCCTTACAGACTAGTCTTTTGTGTTAAATGCCGTCATTTACATCTGACGACGATACAGCTCACCAATCTCCAATGTACGAGTTGTCACAGCGAAACAGCTCACCAATTACCAGTATACGAGTTGTCAGAGCATTTCCATCATAGCTCTCTAGATTTGTATCTAATACCGCTTATGCCGGTGCTAGGGTCCGTGTGGTCATATCATCCAAGTTGCCACATGAACAGGTACAATAAAAGCGTACCTGAGATACAACACATATCACGAATCGTTAAGATTCTTGGTATGTGCTTTAGAATAGGTTAACCAGAAGACTATTCTGTGAAGTCATGTGACGCAGTCAGTATGTCGGCACCTCTTTCCACTTCCCTTACATGTGTTGTAACTTCAACTTGCCAGTAACCTGACATTAAGTCAAGGGTGCTCCACCAGCTGGCACCTGCTAAAGATTCCAAAGAGTCGTCGATCCTCGGCAACGGGTAGGCATCCTTCTCTGTTATCTTATTCAAAGCATGGTAGTCAACGCAGAAGCGCATCTTCCCGTCCTTCTTTTCACCAGAACTACCAGCGCTGACCACGGTCCACTGGATGGCTCGACCACTCTGAGCTGTAACATGTCATCGACATGCTAATCGATCATCTCCCTGGCATGAATCAGTGGTCGCCTCAGCGGAATGCGGATGGGTGTCGTACTTCCACTGTTTATGTGATGTTGTACCATCGTAGGTCGACCTAGGTCAGTATCGTCCTTAGCGAACAGGTCAGTATATCGGATGACCAAATTCTCTACAGCCAGGGCTTGGTCTGTCTCTAGGCCCTCGCTGGATCATCGAACCACATCTGTAAGGTGGTGTGGACAAGTGCCGGTCGGCATGGCGGGCCTTGGGGGGCTCTCCACAGTTTCGTAGCAATGGCCGCGGTCTAATTTCATAATACAAGACTGTCCGTGTTCTGCTACGTCATAATTCTTCTTGCCTTCTTAATAGCTTATATCTATAATACCATCCTGTTCAGTATTATACAAGTAGTACAAGTTGCCACATGAACAGGTACAATAAAAGCGTACCAGAGATACAACACATATCACGAATCGTTAGATTCTTGGTATGTGCTTTAGAATAGGTTAACTGGAAGACTACTGTGAAGTCATGTGGCTCTGTCAGTATGTCGGCATCTCTTCCCACTTCCCTTATATGTGTTGTAATTTTTACCTGTATATGGCGATATTCTGCAGGTGGACGTTTCGTCCCCGAGGCCCGCCCCATGTACAGACCTTTTGGTCTTTGATATATGTTGGCATTTGTGGGAAGTTGATGCTGGGTCGACATCGGGCCTTACAGACTAGTCTTTTGTGTTAAATGTCGTTATTTTCATCTGACGATGATACAGCTCACCAATCCCCAGTGTAAGAGTTATCACAGCGAAACAGCTCACCAATTACCAATATACGAGTTGTCAGAGCATTTCCATCATAGCTCTCTAGATTTGTATCTAATTCCGCTTATGCCGGTGTTAGGTGTCGTGTGGTGATATCATCCAAGTTGCCACATGAACAGGTACAATAAAGCGTACCTGAGATACAACACATATCACGAATCGTTAGATTCTTGGTATAAGCTTTAGAATAGGTTAACCGGAAGACTATACTGTGAAGTCATGTGGCTCTGTCAGTATGTCGGCACCTCTTCCAACTTCCCTTATATGTGTTGTTGTTATCAAAGCTGCAAACGAGCATATACAGATCGATGGCTCGCTTCATCTACTCAGTGATCAGGGCCATGGAGTAAATTTTGTCCTGCCTTGGTTATGCCCCTTGGATGTACCTAAAAATAAGGACTCATTTACGGAGAGAAACTCCAACAAAAAACCCCCGAAAAGGTTGACCCCCACTTTTTTCGCATTTTTAAGTTGGTACCGGACCAGGGAACATGAGAAAGAAGTTTAAATGAAATCGCTCTTACAGATTTTTCTGGAAATTTAGCCGAATTTGACCATTTCTCGACATTTTAAGAGGTTTTCTAGGAATAATGAAGCAAGGTTGGAGGGGGATGTTCGAGATTCATTTTTCAAAAACATATCAGTACTGTGTTTTAAAATAATAGTTTAGTCATGCTCTTTCAGAAAATATATACATATATGTGATTTTGGTTGAAGATTTTACGACAATTGGTGGCTGAAAAGTGGACCCATGGTCTATTCTTTGCCGAATAGAAGAATCTCTGGAGTGCACCCTTAAAGGCATAATAGCGCAGTCTATATATTATCTCAATGTAGACTCCATTACAGAGCGGTGATGTACCATTATGCTAGATTGTTTGATTTTGACTGTCTAGTTGCATCTAAAGCCCTATTTTCGGAGTCAGGTTGAAAGAAGAGCAGGAGTTCAATCAAAAGAATCCAGTGTGTCCATTGGTAAAACATTAAAGGTATTGCATACACTGTTCCATACAGGAGTTATCTCCCCCTGGAATGAGATTTCGGTAGATATTACGGCACACCCAGGTCCTATCACAATGATATAAATTTGAAAGAATTATTTTCTTTACAACAGAACACATTAACAGTCCAAAATGGATGGATGCTGTGTAAATTATTGAGGTTTTATGAATTATTTCTCAAGTTTTTGAAGCATTTCCCATGTTTCTATACTGTGAATACAATTTCTGCAAGAATAGGAGCCTAGAAAATTAGAATTCCTTGCAACAGGGCAAACATATGATAACTATGCCATAAACTATTTTCTTCTGTATATTTTAAATGTACTGGATACAGTTTTTATCAGCCAGAGATTTAGGACATCCTCTCAGGGAAACTCTCTAAGGCAATGTTACTCTCTAAGGTATCCATATTGTATTCATGCTCTAAAACAGAAAAACTCTGTGAAAATGACATCTGAACGTATATAAGAATATCAGAAAATAGTTAACCTCACTAATATAGACACGGGGGTATAAAATCTAGCCAAAATAGTTGCCCAATCTATATACAGTAGCTGAATAACTTTAGGACTCTTTTCTTCTGCTCTTCTCTGAAAGCCTAAAGCAGTTCAATAAACAACCAGCCACCCTGGCAACAGTACTATTCGTGCTCGAGTTTTTACTCAGTATTAGACAGGGCCATTAGACTCTACGGATCTAAATTGCCCTGTGAAAAGTCATAAGGATGAGGCATAATCATCGGATGACCCTTACAGCTTCCACTCTCGGTAGGAGAAAACAGCATTACAAGGAACCGGTCCTGCAGAATGTAGGTCAGATCGGGGTTTGCCAGGACCACAAACAATGCATTAATAAGACTCCATGGTCCTGTAAATCGATAAAATATAGTTCCTGACCATATAGTAGATCTTCAAGGTAAACATTTGTAAACTCAGATTTGCACAGAGACAATGGAACATTTGATTCATTGTTGACTATATGAGAGGGCAAGAGTTCCTTTTGGGTTGATTTTTATAATCTTCATTCCAGATGAAATAATCATTCACATTCACATGTCAGAGAAGCTAGGTTTCTCAGTGCAAAAACCTGTCTATGTCCATGTTTTAGCTATTACAACTTTGAATTTTTTATAAGATGAGACAGCAAACTTTAATTGATTCCATAAAATAGAACAAAGACAAAAATTAAAGTAAAAACAGTTATTTGACTTTATTTGTCAGACAGATGAAGAATTCTGAAAGCGCAGATGCAAATTATTGTCAGCAGATTTGATATTAAATGTATGGGTTTGCGAGTAATTTGACAAATTTCCACAAAATACTTTGTTTTCAGTTGATGACAACATGTCCAAGAATCAAATACCCAGATCACATCAATCGAACTGACCGGATCATACCCCAACCAATAAAATGCCCAAGATCACACTCCCACCAATTAAGCCCAATATCACATGTCCACAAATCAAATGCCCAAGATCATACCACACTCAATCAAACGATTACACTCCAATGAGCAGGATAACATTTCCACCAATCAACCAAATGTGCTCACACACCCACCAAAACAGGCAATATCATAGTCCCACCAATCAAATGCCTAGGATCACACACTCGTCAATCACATGACTAAGATGCAATCACCATCAATCAAATTTCATTTTCACCTTCCCCCTAACATTGTTCACATTTGTCTGAGACATATGACAGGTACTCTAAACAGCATTCCTGAAGTCATGGATTTGGCACAACAGCTTCCTGAATTCTATGGAAAGTGACTAAATGGAACAGGTGGGGTAAAACAAAGGAGTGTCAACCGATGGCAAATTCAATCATTTATTTCAAACTAACCATACATGTATATGTAAAAATCTTCATACCACTTTCAAAATTTATGCTATTAACTGTACAGATCTTCTTTATACACCATTTCAAGTTAAAATGGGTGTGAAAATTCATTATTTATGAATATATTACAAAAATGAGCAAGTTAGATACATGCAGTTCTTTATCCTATTCATCTATCTTACAGCAGCTATAGCAATGACCTTCAGGGATTGGGGAAGGTGAATGAGTGGGGGGGGGGTTGAATGGTCACCCCAGGGGCAGGGGGTGACAACAAAAGGGGGCCCGACAGGGAGGGGTAGTGATGCAGGGATGAATGTCATACAGTAAAATATACAACTTGTGGCCTTATTTTCTTAACAAATCAGAAAATATTGTCTCGTACAACACGGTATACCCATGATTTTCTACTATGTTCACCATCAGACTGTACTGACACAGACAGATTTTGTTTTCATGACTTAATACCATTTTCAAACGCTGTCAATCAATGGTACTTTCTCCACAGTTCGCATCGTCTATAGATCTAATGGACTGGTTATGTGAGCACTTTTATATGATCAATATTTGCTTGAAGAAGTGCCAACAAATATATTAAACTATATCAAAATAAAAACAAAATTAGAAAACAAAGAAGAACAAAATACTACAAAAAAGGAACTAGACAACATTTGGAACGGATTAGGTAATCACCGAGCTCCAGTAAATTATAAAAAATGCTACCAGTAACAAAAATACTGTTACTCAAATAAATCACAGACTTCAAGGGCAAATTATGCACAATAAGGAAACTCTTCATACATAGGAGGTAATTATCTTCATGCGCAGATATAATGCAATAAAAAATGAATAAATAGCCTTTTTTATATTCCTTTAGAGTGACAGTCAAATAGATGTCTGCTACATTACCTAAGAACTTCAGCTATGGTAAATTCTTTGATGATTCCATCACTTTGTACCATTACCATTCAACCCACCCCCAATCCTCCCAAATCTGCACCCAGGTTACAATCAGCCTTTGATCATCATCTAAATTCAAGAGAAATTTAATGGATACTCTTCTCACAACATATGTTTTTGTATTATTTTCTGTTCCAATAGGTGTGATCACAGAATTGCACTTCTTGTGAATAAATTAGCAGGAAAATTACCATATAAAGAGATTTATTTGTCGTTCGTCATACTGCATCAGATATGAATTAAGCTTCTGGACACCAAAAGTTCAGCTACTCTATCACTTCACTGTTGATTTGGGTGGTGACTGTTCTAGCACTACTGGTCAGGGGTTCTAAGCGGTTCTAATCCAGGGGAATGACGAGGTACACTTTAAAGGTGAAGAGAGCCACAGCTGCTACAAGAAGTCACTGTAAGAGGGAGTCGATGTCCACATCCTTTCGCTTTCTGAAAAATAAGGAACAGGCATAGAACAAAAATAACTATCACCTAAAACAACTTTTATATAAATAAGATTAACTTTTAATGTGAATGCCATTGACTCCAAATCAGCACGCATCTTTGGATATACAAGGGATAATTGTGAACTGTATTGAGCTCTGATGAAGTGCTACCCAAGACATTATCCAGACAAGGCTGAACTGGAAGGCTGCAATACGCCTCATTAGGCGGCCATGTTGCGGTAATCCGCAGGGGTTGTCTTTTGTTTGGTAGTTGCTGGTCTGGATAAATGAGGGCCAAACAAAAGACACCACCTGTGGATTACTCCAACATGGCTACAGTATTACACCTACTGGAGCCTTCCTGTTCAGGTTCGGCATACTGTAACCTTGATTTTTGATCATTTGCTCCACCACTATTAAGAGTTATTTGCAAGCACGAACCCAAACAAGTCTGTTGAGAGTTACAGAACACTTGCATGATGCTCTAGTCAAGGGCGAACTCATTGATCTTGTGCCACTGGATCCGAGGAAAGCCTTTGATACAGTGGACCATTCCATCTTAGTTAAGAAACTATCACATTATGGCCATGGTGCAAACTGTTTAGAATGGTTCAGGAACTACTTGTCTGATCGCACACAGGTGTCTGTAATTAATGGTGCATATTCTGAAACAATGCTACTAAAACTGGGCATAACCCAAGGCTCGATATTTGGGCCCTTACTTTTTGTATTATATGTAGATGATCTGTCTCTGTCTGTATCTTGTTCCAGCATCAATATGTATGCTGATGGTACAGCTGGTAACGAAGACCTAAATGAAATCCACTCAGTTCTGTAAACTGAATTGACCACTGTCTATGATTAGCTAAGACCTAACAAGTTAAGTCTTCATGCGGAAAAAAACTAATGTATGATTATCTGCAGCAGTGCAACCATAGTAGGGTCACAGATTGTATGCTGTCCTTGGATGTTGATGTAACTAACATGTCCCAAACCATGAATATAGACTATCTCGTGCTTACTGTCGACAAGACATGCAATTCAGAGATAATGTCTGTATCAAAACTACATACAGTACAAGGTAGAAATAACTTGCTCATAAACGCGAGTGAAAAAAAAGATTTTCGCGACTTTAATTTATTAATCGCAGCCGGAAAACTCGCCTAAATCGCGCAAAAAAACAAAAGCATAATCTCGACTGAAACGCGTCGACCGTACGCGTTTCAGTCGCGATTATGCTTTTGGTTTTTTTCACTCGCGTTTATGAGCAAGTTATTTCTGCCTTGTACTGTACAGCTGCTGGCATTCTCAAGAAAGTCTCGCCATTTATTCCTATCAAAATTGCCCCATCTCGACTATTGCTCTAATGTACGGGGGCATATACCTATCACTCATATTCGCAGATTACAAGGAATCAAGAATAGGGTAATGCATGTTATTTTTGACAGTCACCCCCGGAGTTACACTCATGACTCGCTTTCTGAGCTCAAATTTCCAAGTGTATATCAACGTATAATATTAAATAGATGTACACTTATGTGGGAGGTTATGAACAACCTGGCACCTACACATTTAACAGAACATTTCTATTTTTATCAAATATGACCCAGCATTATACAAGAGCCATGCCTAACTGAATATATATGTTGACAAATGTCACAAGAATTCTATTAAATTTCATGCAACCAGAGCATGGAATGAGACGCCTGGTGATATCCAGCTCTCAAAAACATACACTACCTTTAAAATCAAATGTTGTAAATTTGTACTGGTTCAGGTACCAAAGTTTGTTTAAATTTATGATTGTCTGTGATAAAACCACTGTAGTGTAAGTGATATAACTGTGATATGCACATTTATATTGTGATTGTGTTTTTTTAAGTACTTATTTTTTGTTTGTCATATTTTTAATGTTATTGGCTCCATTGTAAAACAATTGATATAACTGAAATGGATTCGATATAAAACTGAAACTGAAACTATTAAGACTTATTTGGAAGCACAAAGGAAACATACCCCTAACTTTCATGAGTACATATATCAGTGAGGTATAATTCCAGATACAGTCCGGGCAAGGTCAGATACAGTTTTGGGGAAACTGTGACCTCGACATTACATCATGTGACTATGGACATCACACAAGAGAACTTTCATGAAGACCAATGAAGTGTAACTGCAGATTTCCAGATTCAGACATGGTTAAGCATTATGGACAGATGGAAGGACAATGCAAAGTCATAAATGCTTCTTGGACTACAATGACAACTCGGGCATGAAAAGGAAGGTACATCACTATTTTGGAATGTTGATTTTTTTTGGTGAAATAAAACAGATCAAGAGCAAAACGTAGGATAGAAAGGAATTAGATAATTGGCTGTACGGGCTGCCCATATATTAAATAACAGAGTTGTCTATAAATGCTCCATATTCTTCAACAGCACAAATGTGGTGTATTTATAAACCCTGAGCATCAGGGCGGACATGACCATAACCATGTACTCCGACACTAATTGTGTAGATGAGGTGTGTAATGACAATTTGCACATTACATATCTTGGGTTAACTTACTTTTTGGAAGTCTTAGGTCTGCTGGCTGTTTTGGGTCGGCCCGACTTGGCTTTACCAGTCTTTGGTCGCATGGCTTCTGCAGCACCCTCTGCAGTATACGCCAGATATATATTTGACAAGTCTGGCTCTGTGACCTGATAATACATATATATTACAGACATCAAACATGGACATCAGGAGGTTAACAATTGACCTAGACTGGTGTAGTCACTCAATAACTTTATACTTACTGGATACTGGGAAAATTGTTCAGCCCTTAACAGTTTGTTATATCTACAGTAAAGTACTGGTCATATAGAAACTAATTACAACTCTGTCATATGACCATTATGAACATTTGTACAAAGTCATAATCCAACATACAGCTTCACAAAAATATCAAGCCCTTTAGGGTGGCACATCATTGGCAATGCACATCATTTGAAAAGAAAATACAATTATTATAAAAATATGATTTCCATGTCAGTGATGTTGAGGTTGGATTGAAAGATGAACTATATCATAAAACACAATGCTATTGTATGGATAACAACCTCTTTATTGCTGTGGAGCTGACGTTTCATTGGAGATACTTCCATCTTTTTCAAAGCTAATGGTGTAGTGTCATTATCTTTGAAAAAGTTGGAAATATCTCCAACGAAACATCAGCTTCACAACAATAAAGAAGTTGTTATCTATAGAATAGCGTTGTGTAATATACTTCTCAATGCCTATCAAAGAAAACATATTATAAAACTTGAAATAAAGATTACATTTTTTTTCGAAGAAAAGCCTATACATCTCATTTCATATATCTAATGATTACATGTATATGTGAACTGGTGCCCAGTTTGGAGCATGTTCTTGGTGTAACTTTGTGTATACTATTTTTATTCTGACAAAGCTATTAACAATGTAATAGTTGGAGTAGAGGTATCGTTTAGAGCATGGAATGTGACACCAGCATTGTGGTAAACCCTCCCATTTGTAGGCAGATAAAATAATATAATGACAAATGTTTCCAATCATACACATGTACTGCTACATAATAATGTACACTGGTAAAGACTGAGGCACCATAAAGTGATTAAAAATCAGTTTTAATTAATATGGTAAGTTCAATGTGTGGACACAAATATGGTTCATGCAAAAGCTTTAGGGTAAATCATATCATGTGGAATAGAATTTGATAGAAAAATTGAGTTTAGTTTAGAGATATAGAGTGGAGCTCAGTGCCCCAGGGGTGGGGACATGCTCACGGGGGTAGTGGATGGGTTGACTAAGTTTAGGATGATCTGCGCTCGGGACTATATGAGGGTATAGGGTACAGGATGGGTTGCATAAGTGTAGTCTGATGTAAGCATCTGGAATATTTGAGTGTTCGCAGAGTGGGGGGGGCAGACGGGCCTTAGTTCAGGAGACATAGGAGTGGCAGAGGAGCTGTGGATAGAAACTTTAAAACTTTAAATTTACTTGGTCCTGCAGATAGATAGACACACAGACAGACGGATGGACGTGCTGACGGACATCATTGTGGCACCTATATCAAGCTACCTGCAGCTAAAGCTATGGGCTTAAAAAATATACAGTAAGGGGACAGTCCAAAGGGGAAAATGTCCACAAGGAAAATGTCTGAAGGGGGAAATGTCCAGAGGGAAATGTCTGCAGGGGAAAAAGTCCTCTTAGTGCACCAGTTTGAGTACCTCTACCCAATTTTCAAATCACAAAAAAATATTCGACTACCTCAGGTATTGTGGAGTCGCTCATACCTTCTACCCCACTCGGACAGCTGTACATTCACCCTGGTGTGGACAACCAAGGTACAGGGTACAATGCTGGGTAGTACAAAATTTGCCACACCAAGAATTAAATAGAATCGTTTTCTAATGACCTTTCTCAAAATGGGCCAGGACTCTGCTCTGGTCCAACAGTCGTATGTTTGTTGCATGACTTGGATGCATAATTGGATAATGCTGTCCCAGAAGAATGTACATGAGATGGGGAAGCATACAAAAAATGTTGTGATTGGGCTCAGAGAAATTGGCAACAGTAATATGTAATCTGTACCTTATCCTTGTCTTTCTCAGGCTGTGGAGATTGTTTCCTCATATTGTTCCCTGTATAGGCCACACATTTCAGCTGCCACTCTCCAATATCATCATTCCAGTGGACATACTGCTCTATCATTTCCTGCAAGCAGTGTGATCAAGGCCATATTATCACACACACACACACACAAACAACCGGTCTGCTGATGGCAATTGCATGGTTCATCTCTGCAAGACAATAATTATATTAATATCCCATCTATGCTCCCCAAATGTATATGTCACTATAAGGACTTTACTTCTTTCAATAGACTTCGGTATGCAGTGATCCAATGTCATGAATATTCAAAAGCTTTATGACACATGGTTACATTTTCTGTGCATATGGACTACTTCCCTCGTTGTCGGGGGAAGAGCAGAGACAATCACTGGCTCCATTTTACCCAAGGTTTTAGACCATTAAAATCTACACCATGTTATAGAACATGCTGGTTACACAGGTCTACACAGCAGTGACATCAAAGCATATTCTACCACTGTGAGTGTGTGAGTGAATAGGATTTAACGTCGCTTTCAACATTATTTCAGTCATATCGTGACGAGCCAACTACGCATCACCCAGCCTAGTTGCATTATGTATTTCAGCTAAACCAACAAAAAGAGTCCCTATACTGAATGTCCTCTTCAAGTAAAATGGAAGTGATATTGCTCTATGAGGTTTTATATTTATTCATGATTGAGATCTTAAATACATAATCCTCTCAACTGTTCAGAGAACAGCAGCAGACCCTAGTATGGTTTATGTAGTTAACAAGAATTCTCCGAAGAGTTTAAGTAAATTACTGTACCTGATATTCTGGAGGTATGAAACTGTCAATCATGAGCATCTGCAGTTTGAGTTCTCGACTAAGCTGTCGTACATTCTCCAGCAGTCCCTCCATCTCACGTTGGTGCTCCTGTTGTAAGTCTGTGATCTGAAGAACACAAGAGATCAAACATTATTCCCAAAAGAAATCTTCTTCTTCTCAACTTGATTCTCACCTGCCTTGGCCATTTGAACTCCCTGGAAAACAGAGTGAAATTGATCATTAACAAACCCATCTCATCGTCAATGTTGGACATTAACAAAGGGCTGAGGGTACCATTTTCTGGGAACTACCGTGACATTCTGTGAACTACCATGACATAAGCAGTATATCTTAAGTACATGTATAATACTGACCTCAGACTTGGCCTGCATCAGCATCGTCCAGACTTTCTTTAGTTTTTTGGTTTTTCCAGCTGTCTCTTCTTGCAGTGAGGAATATTTCTCTTCTATCTCTAACTTTTCTTGCTACAGAACAAACAACAATTGTTTCTCAGTACATGAATATGATATATAAACAAAACTGTTGACAAGACTAGAACCATTTTGTTTATACAGGTTTTTAATTTCTCTTCTGGTACAAAATGTACCAATATTTCAGAATGTTCAAACACAAAGGACAAATTCACCAAGGCCAAATATTTCAAGCAAATTAACCAACTTTTTATAGGAGATAGATAAAAGAATGAATTGTTTTCACGCTAATGCTACAGTGCCACCTAGATAATCTGACAAACCTGCAAATGCTGAGTCTGTAAACCAGAAGCCAGCCTAACCTAAGCATTATCATTTTTCACAGGTTTCATTGTATTAGAAGACCTAACTTTAATACCTCCTTTTCCTCGAGAGCTTTTCTCAGCTCCTCTTCTCGGACTTTCCTAGCATCAAGTTCTTTGGCACTTTCCTCCAACATTTTTTCTTGTTCTTCAGCCTTCTCCAGCAAGTTTTCCCCACCAACAATAATTTTCTTCTCAATGGCAGCAAGCTTTTGAGTCAGATGATCTTGTTCCTCTCTGTTGAATGATAGTATCTCAGAAAAATCATATTTTCACAAACCTAACAAAATATTCAGCAAAACTAAAAATAGTTCTGTGGATAGATATTCATACAGCAGCCCTCAATCACGAACATCTGTAAGTTAATTAGATTGAAGATTATCACTTTACATCATAACCATAGCATACAATCAGCTGCCATGTAAAGTCTGTCCATGGGTGATTCCTTGAGTTTCATCATGCCTAGCACACTTGAAGTTACTGTTGACAAATAAAGGTACTCTGAGTACTACATCATTTGAGCTGTAAAAGAATGTGCCACTCCAAACAGCATGGGCGTGAGGAGGGGGGCTTGCACAATATTTGTTAGCCAAATCAATGGCGGTGATTTCCACTTGAAGGTAAAACCAAACGGACTTTTTTTTCGTCCAAAAGTGCTTGAATATCATAGTTCAGATTTCACTTTGCATGAAATCATTTTTTAGTCTGATCAGAACAATGCGTAATAGGCAATAAAGTTGACTATTTTCTTAATTGGACTCCCAGCTAATGACGTCATCGAAGGATAACTTCACGGTGAATGGAGAGGATTGCACTGAAAATGTATTGAGTGGGGGCTCGATACAGATGGCGATTTAGACACAGAAGGTAATTACAAGCTAACTGGTAGTTTTTGTCATCACACGAGATAATTCTTAAGTATCAAGTTGAACACGATGAGCCAACTATGGACAGAAGAGGAGGAAAACATTTTATTAAATAGTTTGTACACGGTCTAAAATATTTTTATACATAGGAGGGAATGCCCTAAATAGTTCAAAATTGTTATATGTTGAGTGATTATTTGCTTTCTCTCAGTACTGGCTTGCCGGTGAAGCGAGTGAGGGCATGGCGTGTCCGCGGGTATTTTGACTGGCTCGAGTCATGTCTGTGGGTGGTGGTGCCTTAGGCCCCTATCCGTGATCAGTTCGGTTTGAGGGCCTTTGGGTCATTTGTCTGTTGCCATCCGGTTAAGTTCGTATCGTCTTTATCGCATTTGGTTTAGATTAATGAGTTATACTTTAGATCACTAAGAGAGTGTTACATGTAGGTCGCTGAATACTGTCTGACGATCACTTAAAATATGCCGAGGACAGATGACGTAAACTTGGCCGAACCATGCTTCCAGCCCTGTTTTCTATATGGTATATGTAAGGCAAATTTTTCTCGATTTCTTTATCTTAGTCTAGTTGTGGTATGACTTAACCCGCTCAAGACCCAACATACAGGCATTTTAGAAAGAATAAAATTGTAGGCCTTTTTCATCTCCAGAAATAGATAGCTACCTAGAACAGTGATACATTGCTTAAAACATACTGAAAGTCATACGGCTTCCTCCGATGATGTCACAGCTAGAAGTGACAAGTGAGTGCTTTTCAGCTTTTAAAGAGCCATATCTCACGAAACAGCTGGAATTTCCAAAAACAACCAGTACCATTCTTTTCAGAATTGAAAAGGGCTTTTCACAAATATTTTCGATCTATGACCATTTGGGATTACCCAAGAGTTAAGAGTTATGTTGGGTAAAGAGTTATCTGTTTCACACCTTTTTGACCCATCAATGCCAGAATTGGTACTTCTGGTTCACCTAGTGGAAGTCTCCAGTTAGATATTTAATAGATATACATGTAAGCTTATATACATACTGGTATTGTTTCAGTTCCATCTCTTTCTCCTCCAGATCCATTTTGACTTTGTTCCTCTCCTCTTCCTCCATATCCTTCTTCTCCTCTAACTTCCGTCGATCCTCCTCAATCCTCCTCTGTATCTCATCCATCTTCTGTTTGGAGATGTGCTTCCTACCTACAATTACAGTCAACTCAAACTAATAGTTGTTTGAAGATGTGCTTCCTACCTACAATTACATATTTATCTGACATTCATTTGAAGTGGCAACAACAGGACAGCAGCTGAATTCCGTACCACAACTACAGGTAATTGGAATCTGTCTCAAAGTTGCAATTCTTCCAGAATGATATGTAAAAATACACTGTTTCTTGTGACAGAAGCAAGAGAGAAAGGCAGATATATTGTACATGTATGTGGTACCATGTTCATTGTGCAATGGCAGCAAACGAAAAACAAAACTGATGAAATATAAGGACTTGAACTTTGTGCTAAAATATTGTTCAAACACATAATCTCAAGATAAACAGTGAAGGCAAACAATAAACTGACATTGTTAAGCAAATGTATCACTTTACCTGACGTGGTGGGGGATCTGCTGATTGAAATGGTGGTAATATTTGTACCAGGGAGACAATTAGACAAAAATAGATAGGATAAGAATACTTACCTCCCTTTTTACTTTTCTTCTTTCTTACTTTCTGTCCATCCTCTCCCTCCTCCCATTCAGATTCACTCTCCTCCTCAGAGCCTTCATCTCCACTGCCTGATACACAAAAGCACTTATAATATACTCAATTGCATATATTTAGTAAGAAGAGTATACAAGGCACATTCTAAACACCAAATCTCCTGGGTGCCAGAACATACAAAACACTTTTTATGTTTGGCAAAAAGAATTGGCCCCTAGTTCCCTGAACTGGATACTTATTCTACATGCAATGGATATCAAAATTGGATATTTATGAAATTCTCCTGAAAATCAAGAGCTTTAGTTGCAATACCATTTTGCATGTCAAATTCATGCAGATTTAGGTCATGAGGCTCACCATCTTGGAGCTGTTTGCGTAGCTCCTCTATCTCCTGTTGGAACTGCCGTAACAAGGCATCTTTGGGATCCTCGTTAATCTTGGCTCTGTTCTTGATATTTTTGGCTCTGTTGGCATACCTCAGTGTGCTGATAGTCTCATCATAATTGTAATCAGCTGGTCCAACATTGGCAATCTGCCAATGTAGTACATAGAAGTTATTCCCATTTACTAATCAGAATGATAACTACAAATCTAAGTGCTACACTCAACACTTAAATTGAGATACATTATGGTAATCCTACTCAAAATTCAATCCCATATCAAAATTCAATCCCCCTCAATTTTCAGGACAAAATTCAACTGGTGGTTCTGATAAATTTGATCACCCTCTGAAATCATTGAAATAACAAAGAAATAATGGATTATATGCCTGATTCTAATAAATGTGATCAGCCCCAGATTTTATGGCAGGAAATTTCACTTCCTGTGACTGAATTATTAAGAGGCATTACTATACCTCTCTGTTGTATACATCAGCTGAATTTCTGTCAGGAAAAGTAACATGCTTGAAATTTATTTACAAAGTGTCATTGATTCATTATTTTTGAAGAAAATACAAAGAAAATACAGATGACAGCATTCTGGGACTGAAATAGTTTTCCCTCTCTGTGAATAAAATACATGTTCCTCTTATCAAATATTCCACTAACGGACTCACCATGACTGTTTTGGAATTTCCTCCGAGCGAGTCCTGCAGGAGACGGGTCAGTTTGGAGTTACGGTATGGAATGTGTGTGCTCTTTCCATCCACCAGGGAGGAGATGACGTTACCCAGGGTGGACAAGGAGAGATTGATTTTTGTGGCCTCCTTCAGACGCTGTCCTGTAGCTCCAGTCTTGGCTTGTCTCTCTGAACCCTGAATACGTATTAAAACAGATGAAACACTGTCATCACAACAGCAGAGTACTGTGGAAATTAACCTCTTAATTGCATACGGTAATTTCCCTAATTATTCGCCTTCCAAATTTCATTCGAAAATGGCCGATTTTTTCCGTCGTGATTTTCTCCATCCTAATAAAACGAAAACCGAGCATTTTCAATATACCCGTGAAACAATTCGAACACTCCAGTTTTCGTCGTGGAGTTCGTGTCGCAGAAAGTGAAGTGAATATGTTACTAAGAATCACGTATTATAGTCTATCCATGTATGATATTATTTGTGAATGCAGAGAAACAACAGGGAATGGTACAATATAATGAATTAATATTAATTACAGTCTAGGATTACATGGAAGAAAAAAAACTAGATTCAGGAAACTCGGCAGTCCCATAATTGTATATCCTAACTTGATCGCATCAGGGGAAACATACATGATGGTCACGCACGTGGTTGTTGGTTACACATGGCCTTTTACGGAATGCTTGTTAAGTTTCCAGCGCTATATATCAAATCAAATACCTTGCAGTATTCCCTTAATTAATCAATATGGTGAATATTATTCGAGAAAAAGCTATTAGATTATAATTTACAGCATGACACACATGTAATCAACAACTTTGCCCTGTATAACAGAATCGTGACTAACGATACGCATTGACACAGAAATAAAATAGTTCAGTTTTTTGTTATTGCGAATTCTCCATATGATAGAACTATGATCAGAATTCACCAACAGGGTTCTCATTAGCAGGAGGTTGGAGGCGAAATTTCTGTCTACTTGCCATTTAAAGCCGCTTACTTGAGCAATAGAACATAATTTAACAGCAATATAAGTGGTATTTCCGATGTCTGTCATTTTCTTCAATAAGCAGATGATATGGAAGGACGAAGATATTTGTTTCCCTATACTTGTCACTGTCGGGGCTTCGGCGTAATAGTCAGTTTGTGCACAACTTCTATGTCGAGGGAGCCATTATTTCATTTCTTCAGATCTGCAAGAAGGGTCCCATACATTTTGACCGCAGCAAGGGAGTTGTTGAGTATTTCATTTGAGCTATGGAGAGATGTCAATAGACAAGGATGCTGGTCCACCTCTGAATATCCCCATTAAGCCTCTTTGTGCACACAATCTATGATGAATCTGCTAGTTCCAGTTAAGCCCCGCTGTGATAATTGTTTGGGTAAACAGAACAAATGTATTGCTTTGTTTCATTTCAGCAACAATGTATTGCAGGGAGATTAAATGAACACAAAACATGTTATTTTCTTTTAGACTGTCACTTTATTAATTCATTGCCTGTCAAGGGTTGTGATCCCACACACTCTGCCTTGTTGGCATATTGTAAAGAATTTGGGCTGGCTCTGGGTAATTTGAATAAGAATAATTTTCTAAGGACTAGATAACTCAAATGCTCTGATGATTCGTGTAGTCTTAAATGTCTCCATTCCAGGATCAAATCACATCCTCTCTTCTCACTCAGCTCGATCTCCGCTGGAATAACAACATAATTTTGGCCTAGTGCCAGACAACACAAAATCTTGACACTTCCAACTAATGGGGGGGTTAGCTTCACCTCCAGCCTTCTTCACTGGTAATTTAGATTCTATTTACATATCAATGGGCAAGTCGCTCATCTGGGGTGAAAAAAAGGGGTTTATTTCTGTTTGGCATCATCAACTGCATGGAAAATTGCCAGGGAAAAGGGGTTCAAATAGGAATGTTCTGAAAAGTCGAAGTTGCTGATAATCCCACCCTGGCTTATTCTCACAATCTAGTAAAGTCATTCTATCTCACAACTATGTAAACACCAATATTTTCAAAACCGATAAAATAAACTGGGTATAAACATCGAGTCTTTGCTATAATTGCTTTCAAAGAACAGATGTAACTATTTTCATTACGAATGGATATAAGAGTCCCAGAGTCTTTCAAACAAACTATGATAGATATATCAAACTTAATACGCAGTAATAAATAAATAGATCACAACAATCACAGTGAAGCAGTCCGCCATTTTGGATCTTCTATGAAAATTGATTCAACATATGATTCGAAAACTCACGTTTTTCAGCAATTAGCTCGACAAATGATCCGAAAGTAGCCAACTTTTGGAGAGGCGAGTTTCATCACTGCATTGCGAATAATTAAGAAAATTACCATACCCGAAATCCAGGAATATTTTGAAGGAGTACTTACCTTATTTTTGATTGTGACTATATTTATCAGCAATTGTATTCCAAATCTTATCATATAAAACTTATATGTTGAAAGAATGCGAATTAAAAGAAATATTGAATATTTTGTTGCTCGCCACGGTGTACACTGGGCGACGCCATTGCACCACTGCCTAACATTTTTAGATGAGCGGAAGTGAGTGTATACTCGTCTAACGAGAGATCCTGGAAGGATCTTGGTGCCCACCATTGTCCGATAATTGTAAGCTAATGATTAGAGGATCTTTTTGTTCATTGTTACTAAGAACAAACGATTGATTTGTAATTTTGTTTACAGAATTTCGAATCTGAGCGAAAAAGATCGAAAAAGGGACACTGAAAAACACCAAGATATAATCTAAGTTTCAGGAGTTTCAAGATTCCCAGAAACTGTACTTATGTCGGTTGTTATAATTCAAGAGAAATGAGCAAAGTTAGTCTGAAAGTGAATGTACATGTACGGAGGATCCTTCGCCTTTGTTTTGTAGTATTTTTTTTATTTATTTTTTTGCACGTGTCATCATTGGGTACTGGAAGCGGAGACCAATCTCCTTGACAGTTTGGCATGAGCTATGAAACATACTTAACATTTTATAATTAGGAGCGAATGCTAATTCTGTTCTGTTTACTGGGCTAGTTTGCGATATCTCTTTTAAGATACCATGCTCGAAAATAGTAAGATGGTACAATACTTAATACTGAAGGGATCCTGTCCGCGCAGTAATGTTGAAACTTCGAAAGTGCCTGAATCCAGATTATCTCCCTTGGATCGAAACATGCAGAAGTCTACAGTTGTCGAGTTGTGACGTTGAGTCACAAGAGTGACGTCCCTTCATGTAGCTGACCCGCCGGCAGACGAAAGGGTGGGGCAGTTCACTTGCTACTGCATGGACTAAAGAAAACTGATTTAAAATATGAAGAAATACATTTTAATTCCGAATTATTTGAACTCCTTGATATGGAAGGTGAAGGTATGGATATTCTCTATAGTCAATATATAGAATATGCCCCACCGTTTGATTCGCCGACTCTTGTGATGCAACGCCACAACTTGAGAATAACGTATTAATTGGATTTTCGAATCGGACCAAGAAAAGGTATCTTGCACTACCACGCCCCATGAAATATTTCCTGAGAATTCATGATAACAATGTTTCAAGGGGAAATTCAAGACGGCCGCCTTGTGGCCATACTGGATTTTCGATTCGGACCGAAAAAGGTATCTTGCACAACTAGACAAGGAGAACCTGTGTACCAAATTTAACAAAGATCCATGCAGTAGTTCCTGAGAAATCGCAATAAAGTTTCATGGGAAAATGCAAGATGGCCGCCTGATGGACATATTGGATTTTGGAATCGGACCAGAAAAGGTATCTTGCACAACTGGACCACAGGGGGAACCTGTGTATCAAATTTGAGAAAGATCCAGGCAGTACTTCCTGAGAAATCCAGATAACAAAATTTCATGGGGAAGTCTAAGATGGCCACCTGGTGACCATATTGGATTTTCGATTCGGGCCGAAAAAGCATCTTGCATATCGAGACCCTAAGGGGAACCTGTGTACCAAATTTGAGAAAGATCCATGCAATAGTTCCTGAGAAATGACGATAAAGTTTCATGGGAAAATCCAAGATGGCTGCCTGGTGGCCATACTGGATTTTCAAATCGGACCAGGAGAGGTATCTTGCACAACTAGACCCCAAGGGGAACCTGTGTACCAAATTTGAGAAAGATCCATGAAGTACTTCCTGAGATTTGACAATAAAGTTTCATGGAAAAATCCAATATGGCTGCCTGGTGGCCATATTGGATTTTCGAATCGGACCAAAATAAGTTTCTTGCACAACTAGACCCCAAGGGGAACCTGTGTACCAAACTTGAGAAAGATCTACGCAATACTTCCTGAGAAATCGCGATAACAAGGTTTCATGGGGAAATCCAAGATGGCTGCCTTGTGGCCATATTGGATTTTCGATTCGGACCAGAAAAAGTATCTTGCACAACTAGACCCCAAGGGGAACCTGTGTACCAAATTTGAGAAAGACCCATGCAGTAGTTCCTGAGAAATCGCGACAACAAGGTTTCATGGGAAATCCAAGATGGCTGCCTTGTGGCCATATTGGATTTTCGATTCCAACCGAAAAAGGTATAAAGTTTCATGGGAAAATACAAGATGGCCGCCTGATGGACATATTGGATTTTGGAATCGGACCAGAAAAGGTATCTTGCACAACTGGACCACAGGGGGAACCTGTGTATCAAATTTGAGAAAGATGCATGCAGTACTTCCTGAAAAATGACGATAGCAAAGTTTCATGGAGAAATCCAAGATGGCTGCCTGGTGGCCATATTGTCTTTTCGAATCGGACCAGAAAAGGTATCTTGCACAACTAGACCCCAAGGGGAACCTGTGTACCAAATTTGAGAAAGATCCATGCAGTATTTCCTGAGAAATGACGATAACAATTTTTCATGGAGAAATCCAAGATGGCTGCCTGGTGGCCATATTGGATTTTCGAATCGAACCAGAAAAGGTATCTTGCACAAGTAGACCCCAAGAGGAACCTGTGTACCAAATTTGAGAAAGATCAATCCAGTAGTTCCTGAGAAATCGTGATAACAAGGTTTCATGGGGAAATCCGAGATGGCTGCCTGGTGGCCATATTGGATTTTCGAATCGGACCAAAAAAGGTGTCTTGCACAACTAGACCCCAAGGGGAACCTGTGTACCAAATTTGAAAAAGATCCATAAAGTAGTTCCTGAGAAATCGCGATAACAAGAATTGTTTACGGACGGACGAAAAGCGATTTGAACAGCTAAAAATGTTACGACATCATGGAGATTTAAGGTTGATCGTTTTGATCATGCTGATAATGCGCACGAGAAGGAACCCTGTAAATCCAATGACGTTCTGGTTGATTTTAGTAGCTCAAAGTGTAATCATGAAAATGTTTACAAATTTAGAAGCATCGTCGTTCAACTCAAATCACTGCACAATTGCAGAGGATGCACTTTACAGTTTAATGCTCAGCTTCAAATTTTGACCAAATTGAATCGGTAAAAATTCTTCAGTTGGCAGATATAACCTAAAGCACTTTTCTTTTAGGAATTATCCCCGTGGGATTTGCCGTGCCAGTTTTTTTCCTCGAGTTAAACCTTGGACACAGAGTAATTCAAATGTCCACAGTGAAGATGTTCCTGGATCAAGCATTAGCTGTGACATTGTCTTGAATGCTGACGTCAAAAGTCACGCCATCCCCCAGGCAACAAGGCGGCACCCACGCCAAACTCAAAGCAGAAACATGGCTTCACAAATTGTAATAAAAATAATAGGTTATCACCCTCAATGGCAGTAAAATGTTTGGTTATATTTTTTTGAGAGTCTAACCTTTTAATTGGAACCTATATAAAATAAAGTCCACCCCTTTAACCAAACCTTGTATGGAGCATATGAAGGATTTATCATTTCAAATTCAATTCGATTTAGCAAAATTTTCAATTAAGCAGTATGTGATTAAGTGAGTTCTGCTGTAAACAACATTATCGAACCATAGCAATTTCACCAAGATATTTGTCGGCAGCTGCAAAAATAAATGTCAAAGCAACAAATTACAGTGTATATGAGAAAGTTAGCAAAACCACTAAAGGGTTTCCAAGATAATAGAAATCATTCTACAACGGCTGTATTACTGTAATATTCTACAGAAAATTGAGATCCTCAAACAGTAGATTTTCCAGGTGGTGATTTGTGTTTGTTACTGAGATTGACTACGAGGACTAGGAGACCAGTGGACTTACCGCCAGATCCACCAGATGTAGTTTTCCAACCTTCACATGCTGCTGACCATCCAGTCCTTTATCACTACACTCGATAGTGACGGTGAATATCGCGTGTGACCGTGAACTGTGCTCATTCATGTTCGTCGATCCCACTGACCCTGAAATACATGTAGTATGGGACTATGATAAGGTCTGTTCCAGAAAAAAGTACAAGAAAATTTGGGTGGGGGGGGGGGGGGAGATTTCTCTGTTCTGTTGTATGTGCGTGGTGGGTTGTATACAGTTATTTAACATTAGGGAGATAGGATCAATAAAAAATTGGTGGTTGGAGTAATCTTTTTGAACAACCCTAAATAAAATTCTTTTGAGGCTCCATATAAAATTGATTGCATATTGATCTTTTACTTCAACACAACATAATAAAATAATATAAAAAGAGTTATGTCCCTTGATGTCACAATGAGGCTGTGAGATCACATAGATTATTGTAAAATGCTATAAGTTTCACACTCACTGCCCTTATTGCCCAACGTCATAATTCGGTCCAATTCATCAGCATTATTGACAACAAATGCTGATAAGTCTTTCACATACACACCAATATCTGGTCTCTCCTTTACCTGAAACACATACAATATACTTAAATTACTCACTGATTCATATACAAAGTTGCTTGTTTCTGGTCAGAGTAGGCCTCTCTCTAAACCATGTGTGTCAACCCTGTTTTAGCAAAACTTTCAGCAAAGTTATTTACCGTGATCAGGATATCAATAATGTGATTTTAAGAATTAGAAGGGCTGTAATGTCACCATTTGTGTAGAGCAAAATGGTCCACATATGAGGTATGCCATAGTATGTATCACTATCTTAAATCAGGTTCATCCAGGCAAAATAAATCAATAAAAATAGAAAGAAAAACTTGTGTGACCACATCTTTATTCTCAAGTCTTTGACTTTGATTGAGTACATAAGTATGCTTTGTAGGGTATTCATCGTGCCCAAAGGGTTATTCTGAATATATGTTATCCCCAGTAGCATTTCCATCCTCCACACATTATCTCAATAGGCTGATTTCTGCATCACTGATAGTTCCATCCCATTACTTATCCATATTGATCCTGAAATTTTATGTTGTGCCAATGTGATTAAAACTCAGACTTAATAACCGCTCCTCTATCGGAGTCGGGACATGTCGCTATTAAGATCTGGGACAGAGCCTATAACAAATCCGTCAGATGAACTCCAAATCAAATAGTTTCCGGGTCAAATATTCGCCCAATGAGACGCCTCGTAGTATAGCGTGTCTGCTTATACGGTACTCCTAATATTAACGTTGTTGTTGTTGCGATGCAGTTATGAACTGATTTTATGAAACAAAATAACTGTACCTATATATCCAGCAGTGCAACAAAAATCCCTTGATCTTTTCACTGGGTCTGTCATTAAAGAGAGCAATGGGGAGCAATTCTAATAATCTTCACTAATTGCTCATGGAGAGCGAGAATTTCTTCAGCCGCCTGGGTTGAATTTTTCTGCGCCTCGTTCACTACACTCAGCAACATTTGGTAAGGCAAAGATTTCCCGTAGCCGGTAAGAAGAACGGCAAAACAGTGTCAAAACGTAGCATGCAAGAAAGAATCTGCAGTTGCTCCAGCATTAATGCGGGCACATCAAATTTATGGCACACCATTTCGATCTCGCCATTGAACTTCGCCGCCACTGAATAGGCACCTATTCACCCGTTGAAGTTGAACTGTGACTGGTCGCCAGTCTGACATGCGCGACAGATTTAAGATACAAACTGTCCCAAAACTTAATTAGCGACATGTCCGATAGAGGAGCGGTTATTAAGTCTGAGTTTTAATCAGATTGATTTTGTGCAGACTACAACCAACCAGTGCTGCCTTATAATGACTTCAGAGATACCTACCTCCAATCGATGAGTCAGATCTTTGCCCAGCAGATCTTTGATTTCTTCATTATAGATTTCCAAGTATGATGTCCTTACCAGAAACCTATAATATAAAAGTGATGCAAGTTCAATAAGATAACTAGAAATTAGCTATGAAATGCAAAATATGAAGTAGCCAACACAGACTTTTCTGTACATGAAGAACGAATTCTATGCATTCAATTCAATGTAAATGTACACAACAAAGAATATCTTTGCTGGTAATTATGGGATGAAGCCAGGTGACTAGATTGTTGTATGTAACACCCTCTAACAGATTGCTTCACAAAGAGATATCTTAGTTAAATTATAATTTGATTGACTAGTATCTCAAAAAGTCATCAGATACAGGCGGTAACTCAATGTGGTCCTTTAATTCTACTTGTCAAGTTCCTCATTCTGCTGAAATGGAACTCTAACAGTTAAACAGGTAGTGATCAGATCTTCCTTTCAGAAATTTTGATTTTGCATTTGGGCTCCGCTTTAAAAGTCTAAAAACCTACTGCAGACAACAACACAAGCAATAAACCTATTTCCACATGGTTGATACTACGTACATACCTTGCTCCCTCTTCAGCCTTTGCTATCGCTCCAAAGATATGTGCGAATGAGTTTGGAATGATCCCTCGAAGCTCTGGAACAGCTCGCACACCCTCCATTGTGAAAGTCTTACCTGTCCCAGTCTGTCCATAGGCAAATATCGTACCTAGAAATTAGCAGTTCAATATCTTAGAGAACAGTGTTCAGCCAGCTGTAAAATTAAGAGATTATACAAAAAAACTCCAGATATCTGTTCAAGGCTTACTCTATGGTCTGTATAACATTCTCATCTGAAGAATATATTGCAGCATGAGTGTGATGGTATAAACTACATGGTATTTAGCTACAAACTTGAACATTGAAACCAGCAAGTAACAAGACTGTGAATACTTGTGTTTTGAATAATTCAAACAAGGTTGGTTCGAATACAGGGTTGCTTGCAAGATTCAAAACAGATCTGTACAGGCCACAATCTTAAGAAATTAATATCCTAGACCAATGCTCCCAATTTCACATGTCACAAGTAGGATTTTGAGGGCCCAGATTGAAGCAGGTGTCCAGCAATCATATTACCTCATTAAAGGAGTACTTACCTTATTTTTGAGTGTGACTATATTTATCAACAATCGTATTCCAAAACTCATTTTATCAAACTTATGTTGATAAAATGCGAAATAAAAGAAATATTGAATATTTTGTCGCTCGCCACGGCGTGCACTGGGCGCCGCCATTGCACCACTGCGTGACATTTTTAGATGAGCGGAAGTGAGTGTATACTCATCTAAAAACGTCACAACGTCATGGAGACTTAAGGTTGATCGTGATGATCATGCCGATAATTCGCACGCGAAGGAACCCAATAAATTCACTGACGTCCCAGTTAATTTTAGTAGTTCAAGTGTAACAATGGAAATGTTTACGAACTTAGAAGCATCGTCGTTTAACTCAACTCAATGGACAATTGCAGAGGATACTCTTTTAGCTTACCGCTCAGCTTCAAATTTTGTCCAGATTGAATCGGGCAAGTCTCAGTTGAAAAACTTGGGGAAGAAATTCTTCAGTGGGAGAAGATAACCTAAACCAATTTGCTTTTAGGAATTACCCCCGTGGGATTGGCAGCGCCAGTTTTTCCCTCGAATTAAAACTCGGACCCAGGGTAATTCAAATGTCCGTAGTTGGAACGGCCCTGCATAAAGCGTTAGCCGTGGCGTTGTCCTGAATTTTGACGTCATCAGTCACGTCATCCCACAGGCAACATGGCGGCGCCCACGTCGACCTCAAAGCGGAAACATGGCTCCACAAATTGTAATAAAAATAATAGGTTATCGCCCTCAACGACAGTAAAATAGTTGGTTATATTTCTTTAAGAGTCTAACCTTTGTAATTGGAACCTATATAAAATAAGGTAAGTACTCCTTTAACAGCTTTTAGAGATGAGAGCATTTTTTAATAATTAAACCAAACACTGATCAAATTAGCCTTTAATGCTACTCCGAGACACCAGTACCTTTTATATGTTTATAGGGAGTGTTAACTTACAAGTTGAAACATCTCTCCACTGTCTCATTAGTGGATCAGTCTAGATGGAAGTGTACAGACATAGGCAGTGCAGCATCATATTTCAGCATGTTAAATACTGGATGTGACCTTTGGCCAGAATGTTACGAATTGTTATAATTATCTATCCTCTACATGTTGGTTTACACAGAAGTCAGATAAGACAGTTATCATTGTAGCACCAGTATACATCGTACTGACCATTATACCCTTCCAGTACACATTCTACAATAGGCCTGGCCACCTCGTTATAGATGTCCAACTGTTTACTGTCTGGTCCAAACACAGTGTCAAAGGTGAACGTCTTGGGAGGTTCTCCAGTCGAAGCATTTGGATGCTTGACAACTATCGCACAGCGAACATTGTCAACCTGAAAGTAAAACATACAGGTTATATGGCATCATCAATTCTGACACAGGGTATAGTTTGAGCCCACAGTGAGAAATGATTTCTGACACGAGAATATTATACATGTATATGACAGGAGAGCAGAGTAGAGAGAGAATATGTTACCCAACTTGAGTGGATTATCAGTGGTGATTTCATGAAGTTACTTCTTAGTATCCTAGTTGAAAAAATTACATCATTCCAGTGCACTAGGGGGAATGCTCTGAGCAACATGGACATATTTTAGTTAAAATTAGATGGTAGGGGGAAATCTCAACTTACATTAACACATTTTGAACAATTAGTTGCGGTTTCCTTGTCATTCATAGGTCGACACCGGACACATACTCTGACATTGTCAGACTCCTTTATCTTCCCAATTCCTTTGTTTTCCTGGAAGGAAGCATTAGGTCCAAACATTCAAATACAAATATTATATTACACACTAGTAACATGAAAGCAGTAAACTAAAATAACCACTGACTGTGAAGAACAGCACTCTCAAAAATGTAAGCCTTCCTGTGTTATAACCTGGAGGAGCAAGGGATCACACTCATCACACTTTTTAAAATCATTTTCCAATTTTACGAGTGTGATTCTTAGCACTCTATGTTGAAAAATGAAAGACTACAGCATGAAGGCGAGATGTGAGATGGTTCATTAAAGGGTGAGTGTGTGAGTGAATATGATTTAACGTCGCTTTCAACACTATTTCTGTCATATTACGACATTTGGTTCTTATTCCTTTTCATACCCAGAAACCACATCCATTAAAGATCTCTCTACATGCTCTTGCATGACACTCTACCACTGAAGTGTTTGCTCCACCATAGACAGGATCTTCCACATAGTCCAAAATCCTGTCCCTGACTACCTGACATCGCGAGTCTGAGATATATCTCACTATATGAGCAAACCTCATGGGGTTGATTAATCAGATCTTCGGGTATAAATCTCCCTTAACCAACAGTACCCGAAGTGCTCCCGGCAGCAAATGGACCAGTCCGTCACAGAGACCAATCCAGCAGTCAGATTATGTTCACGACGGGTGTAGTGATTATCCTGGCTACCCCAAGCCCAAGCTACTGTATACTATTTTTACTAGCTTTTACCGGATTTGTTCAGTGGATAATTCACACGTTGTTTTAATTAGCCCTTTTGTTATTTGTGGTCAAAGTAGGCGTGAGACGGTGTCTAGGCATGGATTTCCATGAAATTTCTCAAAAAATTATTTACTCTGAAAACGGCTTCCTGCATGCCTTGCTAGTACTGAATCAAGCAAACACCTTCCTGCATGCTTTCGCTAGTACTGAATCAAGCAGCATATATGGATACAATCTACATGTAGCACAAATAATAAACTATTGTCTAGATGACAAAATTCAATTTTCAATGACTTAAAAAATATTGAAGAGTAGTTTTATTGGTTCTATAAAATGACATTATTAATACTCTGTGATTCGACAAGTCGTTGTTGGATACAGCCGTATGCACATGTATGATGCAATACCAATGTTACATAACTAAAAATTAAATGCACAATAAACGAAGGAAGTATATAACATTTAAAACTCTTTTAAAATCAATTGAAACCGGTCCATACTCATTTGGGGTTTTTTTGCAGCTGAGTTATTCTCTTAGACAAGGGTATCCCAGCAGCCTTTGCGCGCTCCCTGACAACTACCGCGTGGGCTAAAGAAAAGCATAGCGACGTATTCACTTAGCCCAGGCAGACCGCGCTTCTCGCCGTTAAATCGTATTTCCTCGACGTTTGCGGCTGGTAATCGTTTGGAATCGATAAGATATTGTTAATAAGGTAACATTTAACAGCTGAAAGGATCAATTGTGTGGTGACTCCAGGAAAGAGTAATAAACAGCTCTAAATAACCCACAACAGTGAGCTACAGGGCGCTTACCCAGCCGTAAAATCCTGGGGTTAACACAGCGGCAACACCGTTATTGTCGGCATATAGCACGGATAATCTGTTTTAATTTCCCCCCCATAAAGCTGTTAATTATCCATATTCAATGATTGACTTATTAAATGATTGACTTATTGATCATGAAATGGTAAATAACGCAGATATATACTTGTAGCAAAATTCCTTCACCGTTATGGATAGTCTGTGTTACTGGGTTTTTTTCTTCTGCTTTTATAAAGCTGTTAATTATCCAGATTTAAAGATCAGATTAAAAAAAAAAAAGAATTAAAACAGATTATCCGTGCTATATGCCGACAATAACGGTGTTGCCGCTGTGTTAACCCCAGGATTTTAACGGCTGGGTAAGCGCCCTGTAGCTCACTGTTGTGGGTTATTTAGAGCTGTTTATTACTCTTTCCTGGAGTCTTTACCACACAATTGATCCTTTCAGCTGTTAAATGTTACCTTATTAATAATATCTTATCGATTCCAAACGATTACCAGCCGCAAACGTCGAGGAAATACGATTTAACGGCGAGAAGCGCGGTCTGCCTGGGCTAAGTGAATACGTCGCTATGCTTTTCTTTAGCCCACGCGGTAGTTGTCAGGGAGCGCCGCAAAGGCTGCTGGGATACCCTTGTCTAAGAGAATAGAGTCTATTTGTACATGTTGTAAAGGGCAGAGAGAGAGCATGGGCAGTCTATAACTCAATAACTCTTTACTGAACAACTATAAAATCTGATCTTATACCAGCATATAAAATGAAAAAGATAAAGAGTTTATAAAATAAAGAAATGGTTGAACACTTCATCAACTGGACATTACGGAATCACACTTTGTAAAGTTTAAAGCAACTGTCAGTGAAAATATGTTGTATCAAGCAGACAGTCTATTGCTTACAATATAACTTTATGACTGCCTACTTTTAAATAATGTATTTCTCCCTGTAATATTGCCGAGTTATTGTTATATAATCTTAAAGCATGCCTGTAACGGAATCACCGAAATACTGGTATGGACACAGTTTTGACTTTTGTTGCTGGTATAATTTTTTGCTACTGTGACTCCGTTTCGATCTTTTTATTCTGATATGGTATCTCAAAATCAGTAAAATGCTACTTTTCTACCTTGCTGAATCTAAAATTCCCAGAGTTGGTCAGGTTTATAAATTATTGTAATCACTCCGTCAAAATACTGCAGGCCTACCATTGTACATGGTACTCAGGCCTACCATTGTACATGGTACTCAGGCCTACCATTGGACATGGTACTTAGGCCTACCATTGTACATGGTACATGGTACTCAGGCCTACCATTGTACATGGTACTCAGAAACTTTCTCCATCCTACTAAGTGCATGTCACTTAGGCCATTGTCACTTGATTAGTTGTTTAGCATGACCTTGATTTTTTAAATACATGTTAGATGCTATAATTATTTATTAATTATTAAATTGTAAACCAGTTGTACATGTATATGAATATGAAGAAAATAAGCAAGTTTTAATCATGAAAATGTAAATCCTTCATCTATTTTAATTATTTGCCCTCAAAATATAGATGAGGGCGGGTCATGCTAAACAACCAATCAAGTGAGAATGACCTTATCGACGGTGCTTTTCAGTGCCACTTTAGACAACTATTCAAAGCTTTATCATTTATTAGTAATGTTTGCACAGTGAATGTTGATCTTGATATCTTTAGTTGTAAATAACACAGATCACGTTTGCTGTGAAATATCGTTTCAAACACTTTAGTTTGTGCTCAAAGCTACATACGAACCATCTTTTCTCCAGCCTTGTCCATGATCATTTGGTATCAGGAAATCAATGGAAACTGGTTGTAGTTAAAAACATTACATCATATTGCTGAACTAATATGGTCACTTGCCTATCTTCACCGAGATAGAATTCCTTGACACAACTCTATTGACAAAGTGAGCACGATTTCATGAAATTGTTAACCAAATGTAATTTTGTAACATAATTCAAAATCCTGATATCTCATTCATAATTTTTTTTTATCGCGCATCCTACCACTGTTAATAACAGGGTTAGGAAAATGATATTCCATTACAGATGTTCCCATGGACGAGTATTACCAGGGGTTCAGAAGAACTCAAAACTTGAGCACTTTGTAATTCCGTAATGCTGAAACTGGTGATGATGTATGGTATTTCGATCTCCAGTTCTAAATCACCCTTTGAAGAATTAATTATCTGGTCCGTATTATTTTCATCACCTGATGGGGATCGTGAATGGTACTTTTCCAGATTATATCATATTGTGTCAGTTCCTCAGGAAGAAACTCGCTCTAATTCCGTCGTATGAGTTTCTTGTTCCTTGATAAAGTAACAATCCACCTATCGAGCCAATATTATTTTCACTGGCAACTTGAGAAATTAATTTGAATCAGCCTCCATGCTGCTGTACAGCAATTTGTTCAATTTCCATAACAAGTAAATTAGTAAGTATACTTTTTGCATTGACGTATTATGTTTTGGATCAAAACTTTAGTATAATAATTATGAAGATTCAATTAATCGATTAACCACTATTGACCTATCAGACGTAGACCTATCCAAATGGACTCTGGAATGCACTGTAAGGACAAAGGATGCCTGAGCATAGCTGTATGTAGTCCAGGGTAACATTACACCCAGCTTTCTTTTTGAATATGTTGTTGTTTACTAACAAGCCTGGTAAAATCAACAACAAATTAAAAAAGAGTGAGTGAGTGAGTGAGTAGGATTTAACGTCGTTTTCAACATTGTTTCAGTCATATCACGACGGTGCCTACATGTACCAGAACACGAGAGTGTCAACAGTTCCTATTATTCTGGACACTGATCAGCCCAGTCAGTACAGCACCCGGTCACCCATCCAAGTATTGACCGAGCTCAATTAAAAAAGAAAACCTGGTGTCCTGTTATACTGGGCTAAGCTGTATGGTATAATGCAATAGCCAGCATATACAGCATTGGTCTGTGTGACGGACTGGTTCCAGTGATGCCGGAGCACTTCGGCCCCTGATCCCCTTTTTATAGATGCAATCTTGTAATTATTTGTAGTTCAATACAATGTTTCTTGAAGTTGAACATCACATGATTGTCATTTCAGTCGTTGTTGTTTAGTCTGGAAAAATAACTGTCCCCTCAAACGTGGCGATTAGTCCCTCTGTAGTCACTTGTACACTTGGTTCATTTCAGACATAGGTCTCGTCACTGACGTCTCAACAACAAAAACCCGTCTCGTCAACGTGTGTTGTTGTTGTTGTTGTTGTTGTTGTTGTTGTTGTTGTAAGACTGTGTAAACTGATCCGAACAGGACAATAAATGGTTCAAACAATGAATCAGATGAGCCAACATATCCCAATGATCAACTGGATTTACCGGCATCTCTGCAACGTGTAGTATGACTGGAAATTATTAGTCATTAATAAAATCACATCTTTCTCGTCAGTGATCTGGCGACCAAAATTTTGACAGAAGCAAAAATGCATCGAGAAAACCTTGTGCATTCGTGATTGGTCAAATGTTAAAGGGAAATAATTCCATATAAATCGACATGTGGACCGTCAGGGTTGTCTCCCCTTCTATCATGTCAATTTTAAAGCTAGACTCGTACCCAGCTCCAATTCGCTATCGCTCGATTTCATTAGGTCGATTTGTAAATTTAGTTGCGTTGGTTTAACTGAAACTTGGCAGTCTTCAGATTTTAATGTTGACATTCCTGGTTATTGTTTTAAAAATTTTAATAAGGACCAGGCTATAAATGGCCGTAGACCACGTGGTGGTATAGCATTGTTGTACAGATCGGTCCTTGAAGTTACTGTGGTTTTTAATTCTGATCTCATGGTATGGGTCAAAATATCTAAATCTTCACTTAATCTTGAAAAGGACCTCTTTATTGGTATTGTATACTTCAGGCCTGATAACTCTGCTTACTGGAAACATAATGCAGGGTTAGATCCCTTTGAAGAGTTGGATGCCCTCATCTGTCAGTACAGTAATAAGGGGCATATTATGTTAGGTGGTGATTTTAATGCCAGAACAGGTGAAAAACCAGAGTTTATATCCACTAATGGAGCTATCCATATACCTATATTACCCGATGGGTCATTCAATTGTATACAGCTACCCCGCAAAAACCTCGACAAATCTGTTAATACATTTGGGCGAAACTTGATTGAAACCCTATCTAGTCACAAGTTATTAATTCTTAATGGCAGAGCCCCAGGTGATGCCTTTGGAAAATTTACGTGTCACACATACAATGGGCGGAGTACTGTTGACTATATCGCTGTGTCAGAACCATTTTACACAAATGTCAAATACCTACATATATCTCCACTTACTTTATACTCGGATCACTGTCAAGTGTTTTGCTACCTAAATGTAAAATTCTGCACAGATGTAATTCCTAATGCCTCTGTAAATAATATTACATATAAGAAGGTTAAATTTAAGAGGAAATGGAACTCGCACAGCCATGACACTGTTCTGCAGGAGATCCAGTCAGATGGTATTAGGCATCTACTCAACAGCTTTATCATGCAACCTTACTCTAGCGACCCGGAGGGAGTGCAGCAGGGTGTCACTGATTTTACCCATATTCTCCATCACCTCAATTGTAAAGCTACAGTTCAGGTTCGGTCTAATAAAGCCACACGGAAGAATAAATGGTATGACCGGGATTGCAAGGTAGCTAAAAAGTGTGCCAAATCCAGTTATCATCAATACAATAACAATCCATCTGACGAGGCTCGTATCCATTATCACAAAGTTAAACGTAATTATAAAAGACTGGTTGCACGTAAACGGCATGAATATTATGATAATTTAATAAGCGAACTTCGCGATGCCAAACAGTCCAATGCCCAATACTACTGGAAATTGTTAAAATACCTAGGGACTACTAAAAACTCAGTTTCCCAGTCTGTTCCTGTAGACAAGTATGCAATGGCCGACCACTTTGTTTCTTTATTAGGAAAATCTGACATTCAGTCTTCAGGGACTATCCCTGAAGACACCACAGATGATAATAGTTCTATGCTTAACACACCAATAACTGCTGAAGAAATTTTAACAGCAGTTGCTAACATAAGGGTTAATAAGAGTCCAGGAGAGGACAACATTAGTAACGAACTCCTAAAGTGTGTCATACCTGTTACTATTGACCATGTATCTCGGTTGTTTAATATTATCCTAGACCAGGGTTATTTACCTGAGTTGTGGCGTAACTCAACCCTTATCCCAATACATAAAAAGGGTGACCGTTCTGTTCCCAACAACTATAGGGGCATAGCCCTAGGTAATGCTCTTGGGAAGCTTTTTGCTAAAATCATTAACAAACGTCTTACTAATTTCATGGAAGATTCCAACTTGTTGAGCTGCAATCAAGCTGGCTTCAGACAAGGCCATCGTACGTCGGACCATTTATTTACACTCCGAACTATGATTGAAAAGTATAATTCCAATAAAAAGCCTTTGTATGCATGCTTTGTAGATTTTCGTAAAGCATTTGACTCTATTGATAGGCAATCTTTGTTCAAAAAGTTATTAGACATTGGCATAAATGGTAAGATATTTAATGTGATTAAGTCCTTATATAGTGATGTCTTGTATAACATCAAAATTAACGATGAGATTTCCTCAAGCTTCCACAGTTACCAAGGAGTTAAACAGGGCTGTTCCCTCTCTCCTACACTGTTTAATATTTTTATTGATGACATCAAGTCAAGCTTCAATGACCACTGCTGTCCTACTGACCTAAATGGTCATCCATTGTCTCATCTACTGTTTGCAGACGATCTGCTTTTGTTGTCTGAGTCTCCAAATGGGCTACAAAATGCTCTTGACAATCTAAACATTTATTGTAAAAGTAATCATATTGTTGTCAACCTCGACAAATCCAAAGTTATTGTGTTTAAAAAAGGTCCTCAATTCAAACGACCTATAATATGGCGCTTGGGCGACTCTGAAATTGGTCAAGTCGATCAATACCAATATATAGGGATAATTTTTTCACGTACATGCCATTTCAGGCAAAATACAGAGCAATTAAGTCGTAAAGGCATGCGTGCTTCATATTCATTACTTAGTAATCTAAATGGGAAAAATATTCCCATTGATACTGGATGTCATCTATTCCAGTCCCTAGTTAAACCTGTCCTGCTTATGGCTCAGAGGTGTGGGGAGCAGACCTTGTATCATGTAAACATGTATCTCCCCTAGAGAAAGTTCAACTAAAATTTAATAAACGGCTTTTACAAGTTCACAGATCCACCAACAATTGGGGGGTTAGAGCTGAGTTAGGCATTTATCCATTGATTCACGATATAGTCAAGAGGTCTGTTAATCTTTACCATTATGCACTAGAATCTTCTGATAAATTAATATACCATGCTCTTCAGGAACAAAAGGTTCTCTGCATGAAGCATGTTGGCTGGTTGTATAAGATACAGTCTTTTTTACACACTAATCTTAATATAGATATAGATGAAGCAGTGGGGAGTAATTTTCATCTTCTGCTACAGGCACATTTCAAAGCATGTTTTCATGATTCACTTCAAGATGATAAAATTCCTGGTGAACAAAATAAGATGAGAACATACAGACTGTTTAAGACTACGATTGAACTCGAACCATATCTGTTATATAATAAACCAAGCCACCAGCAATTTTTCTCAAAATTGCGGTTAAGTAACCACAAGTTAAAAATAGAAGTGGGTAGGCACACCAAGCCTAAGACCCCAATTCATCAACGTTTGTGTGAGGTGTGTATGGTAGTAGAAGATGAGAAACATTTTGTTTTATCATGTAACAGATTTCATTCAGATAGGATCTCTCTATTTCAAAAAATATCTGCTCGCTTTAATGATTTCAACACTATGAATGATACTAACAAGTTTGCCATGATTATGTCTTGTGCTGCCTTATCCAAGGTAGTTGTACCTACTCTTTATGAATGGTATAATCAACGCTAATTTATGCATTGTACTACATACAGGGCCGTCTTGGTAAATTATCATATTATTTGCACACGTTCTTGCTATATTTGCATCATAATATTTCGCATTAGTACTATTCCATCTACAATATATCCACGCAGTCTGGGTGAATGTTTGACTGCTTATCTTCACCCACTCAGGGTGTCAAATGTACATACTATATTGTTACTCTGGTTAATTGTTCGATTTAATTTGTACTCTGCCTCTTATGGTGTTTGTGCAATAAATACTTGAACTTGAACTTGAACTATGGAGCGTGTGAGTTGAGGGCTAGGTACGAGTCTATTTTAAAGCAACCTGTAACCCATTCGCAACTTCTCGGGGATCTCCGGTTTGAGTAGAATCGGTCCCCTTCGTAGATTTCCGCTCGGGAGTTCCGAATGCCTGTAACCATCTCGGCAATCTAGCCCCAGAACTCACTTTAGCTGCGAAAACTGTTCCGCCAATACGGAAATAGCCGAACGTGAGATTGCCATCTCGGTCCATCTCAAACCGGAGATCCCCGAGAAGTTGCGAATGCATCTCGGTCATCTATACCGAGGATAGTTCCCATGGCCCACAATCAAGTGGCATGTTATTTGTTATTTGTTGGACTTAGAATTTTTGCAGCAATTTCCACATGTTGTTGGGGCACTGTATTTACCCGTCCAACAATTTAAGAGGTAGAAAAAACCTGTCCGAAAATAACGAACTAGCACCGACGGGAATCGAACCCGCCATTCTTTGCTCCATAGTCAGGCATCTTACCCCTGAGTCACGGAAGCAGCTGAAAGCAACCGTTGGATTTTTTTTAATATACCTAACACAAACCTAACCCTAACCCTAACCCCAAAACCCTAAACCTAACCCTAACCCGTAACCAGTAATACTGATTTAACACTAATTAGCGCAAATTTGCATCCTAATTAGACGTAATCATGCTTAAGAGCATTAGTCACGTGATTTCATGGTCTTCAGTCACGTGATTTAGCCTACAGTCACGTGATTTCATGGCCTAGGCTACTTGATTTTGGGCCATGGGAACTATCCTTAACCCATCTATACGCGGTGGATTATGGATGGTGAAGTGTACGCAAATGTCTGCCCAATCTCACGTTCGGCTATTTCCGTATTGGCGGAACGTCAGTTTTCGCAGCTAAAGTGAGTTCTGGGGCTAGATTGATGTCTGCCGACGTAACCCCAACGTAACTCGCCATTTTCGAGTCAAAATTTCAGATCCACCACACCTCTTGGATGATACGAAAGTTATACATTATATATATTTTGTAAGCCCAGGCAATATCTGTTTCAGAAGTGACCAGTATGAAAACCTGTAATTTATCAGATTTCTCGGGTCTGTTCTCCGCCGGATGACATCATCCGAACGCATGGCACGATCATACGTAGAAACTTCTGCTCGTAGTGTTAAGTGAAACGTGAAATACCCTTAGTAAGCTAAGATGCCGGATGAAGGCCGAACAGAATCTGGTAAAGTACTGGATATCAAGATTCAAGATTCAAGAAGCTTTATTTAACGTCGGTACAATAGTTAAATAGAAAACATTAGCTTGTACAAGCTATTTCACCGACCAAAACAGATAAAAGTGAAACAATAAAAAATATAAATAGATATTAAAATACAGACATATATATACAAAATACTAATACATGTATCACGTACATATGCTAACCCAGAAACTCTGGCTGTGATAGGTGAAAATAGGTAAGGGGGCGTGGCATTCAGGCAGCAACAACAACCAAAAATATAAAAAAAATAGACTCCTTAGCCGATGTTTTCGGGCTAGTACATATCTGGGACGATTATTCGTCCCAGTACATATGCATGGTAATACGTGATACTTAAACAGCAGATGTGTTAAATTAAATATATGCACAGGACAGTTTCATATTAGGAGATATATTCATCAAAAGACTATATGTGGTTACCGAGTTGGTCGACAGTCACCCACATGCTGCACAGTTACATGTAGGTCCTTCCCAGATCTACGGATGAGTCTGCGGAACTGAGCATAGGAGTCCGCGGTCCTTATGTCATTGGGCAGACGCTCCGCGATAATGGAGATACACGATTCGCAAGCCATCTTATGGATGGCGAAGTGTACGCAAATGATGTTTAAAGGTCACAAACCACTAAATATTCGCCTTAATTAACATGTAGTAAATTGGCCGAGCACATCTTGAGAAAACTATATTCCCTAATATTCGCCGCCACAAATGACCCACCACACCAGGTAGCCTAGCCTTTCCGCTCAAACATATGGAAAATTCAGCATACATTCCCCACCATTTTTTCGAGATGAGACCGCCACAAATAGGGTCATCCACAATCTCACGTTCGGCTATTTCCGTATTGGCGGAGCTAAAGTGAGTTCTGGGGCTAGATTGGGTCATCCAGCCCGACACCATTACGGCAAATTTCGGAGGTGCCAATCAAACTGGCCCAGATTTTTTTCCCGATTAAAATTTGAAAAGGTGGTTTTGATATATTTTAGAGTCAAATATTATAGAAACATTTTAAAATACGTCACAGACCATTTCTGGCCCAGTCAGGCATAATGGCCAATCAATGTTCGCCGGAAGTCAAGTAATGATAATAATCTTGGACCCACTCACGTCAATGGAGGTTTGTGACCTTAAGGATAGCTACCCCGTTGGGGAGTCAAAATTGGGTTTTTTTATTTTTTATCCCACCGGCATATGGATGGGATCATGTCGTCACGCTGTCCGGCTGGCTGGCTGGCTGGATGAACGACGTGACCGCTCTAAAAGGTGAACCGTTCCAGCTAGACACTTCAAATTTGGTATACTGCATTGTTGGGTGGTAAAGCACAAGCCTATTGAAATTGGGCGCATTTAGTTGATTTTTGTGGTTTCCATGGCAACATGACGAAAAATATCCACATGGTGACGTGACCGCTCTCAAAGGTGAACCGTTGCAACTAGAGACTTCAAATTTGGTATACAGCATTGTTGGGTGGTAAAGCACAAGCCTATTGAAATTGGGGACATTTTGGTGGTTTCCATGGCAACATAACGAAAAATATCCACATTACGACGTGAATGCTCTAAAAGCCGATCCGTTACAGCTGGAGACTTCAAATTTGGTATACAGCATTGTTGCATGGTAAAGCACAAGCCTATTGAAATTGGGGATATTTTGGTGGTTTTTGTGGTTTCCATGGCAACATAGCGAAAAATATCCACATTACGACGTGAATACTCTAAAAGCCGAACCGTTGCAGCTGGAGACTTCAAATTTGGTATACAGCATTGTTGCATGGTAAAGCATAAGCCTATTGAAATTGGAGACATTTTGTTGATTTTTCGTGGTTTCCATGGCAACATAACGAAAAATATCCACATGACCACGTGAACGTTCTAAAAGCCGAACTGTTGCAGCTAGAGACTTCAAATTTGGTATACACCTCGGCTTCACACAGAAGATCAGCAACTTTACAACGGACAACAGCACAACCCCATTGACCACATCTACTGCAACCAACCTATACTTTCTGCTGGAACACTTGAGACTTACTACAGTTATCACAAACCTGTGTGGGTCAACATCAACAAAACTGTAGATCATCTGTAACTCCTGAGAAAAGAAAACGGACATGGACTAACTGAGTTCCAATAATCCGGGGTACCTCTCTACCCCAGTATCACATCCATGCACCTAATACCAAGGTTTGCAACAATTCCATCATCTGTATAATACACCTGGGCCTATCGTACTATCATACTATGCCTTCACATTTTACATTAACCAACAATACATGTGAACATTTCCTTACACATAATTGAGAGCCACTTTAATGCTCCTCTTATCAGAACGGGTGGTTGGTGGGTGCCCGCCCCTTTTATATCTAGTTGTCTCTAGCCAACTTTCCATACAAATAAACATGACTGTTTTTCCCCCAACTACTTCTGTTTCCCCTTATTGAATGTCCTTCATCTGTATATACCGGAGATTTATATTGCTCATGTGAAAGGGACGACAAGTTCACACTAGGCCGATGGGATCAAGTGTGGCCATGGCCTCTAGTTTTATTTCTTCATTCAAATATTCACTATTTCGTCTAACATCTGGTGAAAAATGAATTCACAATTCTAATTAGAAATGCTTCAATATTAGGATTAAAAATTTAGTATCTAAGGCACTGGAAAAATTGATTGAATTATTGGTGGTCCTAATTCCAGCTGGGAAGAGATTAACCTTTCACACGACTGTCTGTTGTAATTCGTTAATAGCTGCCTGAGTGTCTATTGTATTGTTAATTGACTCGCAGGAACTGGCCACCCTAATAGTCTGTTGTAAGAATAGAACAGCAGTTTGCATGGGCTTGGCTAGTGTTATTTTTGTCGGTTAAATTCCTTTTTCCAAAACTCATTTCCGCAATATTTTGGTACCGGTAAGCTAATTATTTAGAAGTCCTACCCCCTTCTGATCAAAACCATGCAAACATCCGTGTTTTTGTATCTAATTATAATATATACATATGAAAGTGTACTCAACACAGTGACGCTTCGCTCGGACACACGCCGTGAAGTGATCAGCACAAGTGTGAACATTTCTCAGCTGAACAAGTTTAAGCAAGTTTTTAAAGTTTAAATTGGATTTTAAACCGCCTTGATGAATAAACTTAGTGTAATAGTTATCCAAAATAAACAGGAATTCGAGTAGGCCCCATAAGACAGATTAAAAATGTATTTGACAATAGAATTCAAGCAAAAAATTAGGATTAATTCATCAGCTGTAGGTTATAGCTGGACACATTTTGCCCGATTTTTACAAAATCCGAGATTTAAACGTTCATTTCTGGGAAACTATCCATGCTACGCTTTCGAAATTTGGCATGCTTGTTACTTATAAGGTGATCTAGTAAAATAATCTCACTTTTTGTAAGTTCGGCTTAGTTTTTTAATTATTCAACTTTTAAGACAAATGACCGTAAAATAGTACCAGTACGTTTTTTCAATTTATTTTAGTAAAATAGCTGTAAAAACAAAACCAGGCGACAAAAAACAAAAACAAAAAACAACTGAGATAAAGTTTACTGGTTCGAGTTGTCTCCTATCAAGGTATATCATCAAAGTTGATACAAGATCAACAGTTTTCATGAAATTCAAACTGAAAAATGGGCGCTATTGTTTTCATTTGATTTTTTTTTAAATTTGATTATTTTCTACACAGCAGCAGTGTCGGTTATACAAATCATAAAGTTGGAATCCCTATGATGTACGCTTTCATAAAATATATACTTTATTATGGTTATCTTGTATATTTGTTGATAAAGAAGATAAACTGTCACGGGGGTGCAAAAACTGCGTCTAACGGGTTTGCTATCCTTAATTTGGCATAATTAAAAGACTCACGTACATAATTCAACCCAGTATAACATCATTGATGGGCCAGGTATCCAATGTCATCTTGAAAGCAATAACACAATCAATAACATAGTCCTAGACAGGGTGTGTGTAGTGTACATGTATTTCTATATTATTCGTATTTGTCACCCAAATATGTCTAAACACAGTACATAGTACCAGTACCGGTACCGATACTTGAAAGTGTTTTCAGTTGGTACCGGTACAGTACATTTTGTTTTATCTTCCAACGGTATGATGTGATTGGGGTTGTATTCAAATTTTAGTTGAACAAACTATCTTGAAATGGGAGTTATGGGTCCGTGTAACCTTGCACAGTTCAATTTTTGTTTTTCGTTTTTGGTTTCTCACAATCAAAAATTGAAATTTGACCGTCAATTTTCAATTTCGTATTTTGTTTTTTTAAAATCAAAAATTGAAATTTGACCGTCAATTTTCAATTGGTTACACGGACTGTTATGTATAAATCACCTGCGTGCCACATATTTCTTTATTATGACCTGAGCTGTCTAAATTTCATCACTTATTACTCAGAACTTGAAGTGGTCGTTTTCCAAATCTTTGACGTCGTTTGGGGACCATTTTCTAATATAACGTGAAAAACGTACTCGAAAACTGATACATAATGGGTTACCGGTATGTTTATTACAGCAATATCGTTTCCAATATTGTGTTGACGGTGTCGTGTACCGGTTAGTGCAAATTGTTTTCATATTTTTATCACATGTAACTGAGGTTTGTTTAAAACAACTTATATACGATATCGTATACTCTCTGCCAAGAAGGATGGATGGGCAGAGCACAGATAAGTATTAGTATAAGGTGATCTGGGAGCATATTGATCTACTTCCGACAGAGGGCGCCACCAGTCTTGTGACGTCACTTCCGGTACCGGTCACGTGACCGGAAGTGACCGTTCACCCCTGCGCATGCGCACAATACCGGATATTAATAATGGTGCGCAGGGTCAAAGGTCACTTCTGGTCACGTGACCGGAACCGGGAGTGACGTCACAAGACTGGTGGCGCCCCCTGTAGGAAGGAGGTCAATATGGTCCCAGATCACCTTTTACAATACCGGATATTAATAATGATGCACATGGGCCAAAGTCACTTCCGGGTCACGTGACAGCCCGGAGTTATTTCCCCTAGATCCAGTTTTCACCACCAGGCCAACGACCTGGCCATAAATACAAGGGTCAGTCAGAGTGTGCGTCATTCCCCCTTCGGCATTTGGTCAACCATGTCACCAGTCCAACGAGCCGCACCTTCCCCTTACACACCAGGTGGGGTTACACGTCTTTGAAGACAAAGTCGACGTCGTGGAAGACCATGTAGATGTTACCTGATACCATGCTGAGACCATATCGAATACGGTTACCCTACACCGTGATGGCTGGACCAAATTTAAACGGGTTTTGAGCGGTGAGCTCGACGAGGCCATAGACTATCCGCCTATGCTAAGCCAACCCAGGGTGCCTTTATATAAACCGAAGGACAGTGACCGCCTGCGTCATTCAATATGAAGTAGCTGTATGAAGGTGTTGGATACATTGTATTATAGCCCCGGTAGTCCGGCTGCGTATAGTGGATGGTCAGTTCTCTATCGAGTGGCCAAGTCTCAAGGGATAGGGATACAACGTGCTCAAGTCCGAGATTGGTTGAAAAAACAAGACACCTATACCTTACATCGAGCTGCCCGTCGTCATTTTCCACAGAACCGGGTCATTGTGGGTGGTATAGATGCCCAATGGCAAGCCGATTTGGTCGATATGAGCGCTTTTGCCAAACAGAACGACGGAAATCGGTATATCTTGACATGCATCGATATCCCGTCGAAGTATGCGTGGGTGGTACCCGTCCGAACGAAAACCGGGGAAAATCTCGTAGCGGCGTTCGAGGGTATCTCCAAGACGGGTCGCAAGCCATTGTATTTGCAAACAAACGAAGGCACGGAATTCCTCAACAGACCCTTCCAACAGTTTCTAAAAGCCCAGAAGGTTTTCTTCTTTCACCCGTACAACGAGGCGAAGTCTTCCATCGTCGAAAGGTTCAATCGGACGTTCAAGGGCCGCATGTATAAATATCTCACGTACAAGAATACAAGGCAGTACATCGATGTTCTCCCCCAGCTGGAGAAGGGTTTCAATCGGCCCTATCACCGGAATATTCAGAGAGCACCCATCACTGTTACCAAACGCAACGAAGCCCAAGTGTGACGTGTACCCCAATCATACTCAACCACGATCGAAGGTGGTGTTCAAGGTCGGCGACCCTGTACGCATTAGTAAAGTCAAGGGTAAGTTCGAGAAGAGTTATCTCCCCAACTGGAGCTATGAGCACTGTTTGATCGAACGGCGCATAGACTGACAGCCACGTGTCTATGAACTCGAAGATCTTCAAGGGGAACCGTTGCTAGGAACCTTTTACGATGTGGAATTACAGCCCGTGGTGAAAACAGCACAAGACTACTACACTGTGGAACGCATCCTGAGAACCGAGCGCCGCTGAGGTAAGACGGTGCATCTCGTGAAATGGCAACGGTGGCCCAGCTCGTTCAATTCCTGGGTCCCGGCCAACCAGGTGAAACAGCTATAAAACCATTTATTCCACGCTCGACCTCGAACACAGTGCTATGGACAAACAGCGACCGCCTCTGAACATCACGTTCCCCAGAACGCACAAAGCGCAAGTGGGTTTTGTGGTGACACTGCTAACCCTGCTGGGGATTAAATTTTATACGGAGGTGTGTTTTACGACGTCGTGTACCTCATCTCTCTACTTAACCAAACTAGGACACCCGCCGTGAGTGGCAGTCAAATCAGTTCACAGACCCGTCATCGAAACGAGCCCAGTCATCACCACCACCACACCGAGTATACAGTCCACATCAACGTTGAGCTCCACACCGAGTATACAGCCCACATCAACATCGAGCTCCACATCAAGTATTTCAGTGCCCGCTACACCTGAAAACCCACCGGATTTCATTACCCACAGTGAACGCCGTAACGTACCGACAACAGCGACCAACGCTGTTGCACCGACGACCCCGGTTCACTCGTACCAAATTTACAAGAGCGGGTTACCGCGACAGCGGATACACCTCCAACAATGGACCCCCGGTGGCAACATCCCTTCACCTGCATCATCACAGGACCGACGGGCTCAGGCAAAACACACAGCGTCCAGAAACTCCTCTACCACGCCGACAACATGATTACACCACCCATTGTCCGCTGGGGTCGTGTGGTGTTACGGGGAATGGCAGGCAGCGTATGCAGCGATGTCCAACATCACGTTCGTGGAAGACGACTTTACAACGATTATTATGGATTAAGAATACTGATCAGCGATACGGATTTTATATTTTTGGAACATCATGATGTCTTGTCGGCATCATTGAAAACTGTTGACCGCTTCTCTCTTGCAGGAAACTAGCCTATGTTTGTGTATACTATTATTGTCTTTTTGAATTTGGTGCTAATACTGTTATCTGGAATATGGAATAGGTCTTTGGATTATGGACGCGGATATTCTTTAATGGACGACGGCTGAATTACGAATGACGGACTAGACGCTTGTAATACCCAAACTGGCTGATTTGGAACCGGACACCTCGGTGGTCCTGGATGATCTCATGGCGAAGGCAGATGCTCGGATCACCCAACTCATCACCAAAGGCAGTCATCAACGCCGACTCAGCATCAACTACATTGTTTAGAATCTATTCAGTAAAACAAAGAAAATCGAAACATCAGCTTAAATGCACACTGCCTGGTGGTGTTTATAAACTCGAGAGATAACACTCAACTGCTGCACCTGGCGAGACAGATGTACCCCGGCCGGACTCAGTTTGCATTGGAAGCCTTTAAAGATGCGACAACCCCTCAGCACGGGTATATGCTCTTCGACCTGAAGCAAACAGCCACCGACCACCTTCGTCTACGGACTGATATCTTTCCCGGAGAGACCCACCACGTGTACATGCAAAAATAATGTAAATACACCCAAAGTTTCTCCCCCAGCTGGGTGTGTGTTTGATGATGTGGATAATAAAATATATAGAACAAACATCCTTGTTCATGTTGTCTTTGTAGACCCTTAATAAAAAAGGTAGGGTTGAGCATTTCGGCATTAATGGTGCATGATGTCCGCACGAGTACAGAAGCACGCCCCGACGCTCCGTGTATTGAAGACGGCCCCACCCGAGTTGGTCCGAACCACTGTACGCGGGGCGGACCCTGATCATGCACGCTGTCTGTGCGAGATCGGGTACAACCGGTTAAAAGGCAACGTACCACTGACTCCGGCTCAGAAGATCAAGTTGGTCAAGCATAAGACAGATCTCCGGATCCTGATCAGAAAAAAGTCTCTCAGGATAAAAAGAAAAATGTTTTATAGAAAGGCGGCTTTCTCGAGACAATCTTAGCACCGTTGACCGCTTACGTGTTGGGTCCGATATTGGGCGGACTGTTAGACCGACAAGGAACCACGCACAAAAATGGTCCTCGTCGAACCACGTCTCCCTCAAAGCCTCCAATCACCGTCAGTACGTTGAACACACTCGATGAAGAGATGCGTCAGATCTTACAACGACTGGGGTTAACCCACAGTGAGAAAGTACAACGATACAATGAGACACTTCAGTCATACATGACGTTCATGGACCAATACAAAACACTCTCTACCCCACCACACAACATACCGCCGACCTCAGCATCACATGTCCCACAGCCACCATTATCAGGTGTACCACCCACAGCCCCACAGTGGGTCGACGACGAAGTCTTAAAGAGTGTACCTGCATCGTTCAAGAAACAAGCTGGCCTGGTATTACAACGGGTGAAAGATAATACTAACATGACTGGTACAGAATCAGGTGGTCCCCGGTACCCACATGACGGATTTAGTGAATGACTTAATGCGTCAACGCAGGTCGCACACCACAGGCCCGCAAACCAAGAGTTTTAGGGGTGTGTGGACGGGGTTTTTCGGTGAAGTGTCGAAATATGGGGTCTCTATATATAACCCCATGCTTTATATAAAACCACAACAAGGCGTGAAACGCACTTTGGGTGAATCGAGAAATAAACGGTTTATCGCCAAACAAAATACGTCAGCAAAGTCTACAAGTATCACTTTATATATTCCCGTCTTCAAATTAGTAAATTTGTGCAATTTTTTACCTTTGCCGGGCGATTCAAAATCCAACGTAACTGTTCATCCACCCAGGAACAGCGCGATTATGGCGGGCTTCGTTCTCAATTCTGATTGGTCAGTCGCGATACGCCTCCGGCAAGAGAGGTCAAACGCTGATCAGCTGTCGCGACTGACCAATCAGAATTGAGAACGAAGCCCGCCATAATCGCGCTGTTCCTGGATGGATGAACAGTTACGTTGGATTTTGAATCGCCCGGCAATAAAATAAACCGTTTATTTCTCGATTCACCCAAAGTGCGTTTCACGCCTTGTTGTGGTTTTATATAAAGCATGGGGTTATATATAGCGACCCCATATTTCGACACCTCACCGTAATACCACCGTCCACACCCCCCATAACTCTTGTTTTGCGGGCCTGTGTCGCACACGGATCCTCAAGGCTGGGAGGTCTTTCCTCAAGGCTTGAAAGACATGGATACAAGAGTCTAGTCCGTCATTCATAATTCAGCCGTCGTCCATTAAAGAATATCCGCGTCCATAATCCAAAGACCTATTCCATATCCATATAACAGAATTAGCACCAAAGTCAAAAAAGACAATCATAGTATTGTAGCGGATTCCGATCCAATATCACCACCGAATATGCGATTTCTCAGTTACAGTACTTCTTCACCAGTACTAACTCAAAACTCAATTGGTAGCGTGAATTTTCCCAGTGGTATATGGATTTTCCCATTCGTTAGTAGCATTTCTTCATGGAGACGCCCGCTACTGTGTGATTCGTCATATAAGTCAAGTCCTGTCGATATTCATTCGGTCATTCACTATTCAAGATATCTCTATTCAATGATCAAGTTAAGTCTTTTAAGTCTTGAACACTTTACGATCGATAATAACCATAAACAGTAAGTAATAATAACTCTGAACATGGGAATTTATTGTTTAAGTATCGTTGCAAGGTGAAAATGATAGTCACGACCGAAAACATTTGTCGGAATGACCAGCTTGAAAAATATATCAAACATGGCGGAAAGATCGCAAGACCTGACACCAGCCGAAATAGTTAAATAATTTTGTGGCCACGTAACTTCAGCTGCTGATACTTAACCAATAATTTCTTTCACATGTCTAGACAATACACAGCTAAGAACTTTATCCAATTCCAAAGATAAATAACTATAACTTACGTTTGAACGAGTCTGGGGTCTTCCCGGCCTGTACTCAAAAAGATGGGCGTGGCAAAGGACCAGGGCGCGAATTACAATTATGATAACCCCAATTAAAATTAGATACAGACAATAAAACTATCCCTGTACCCAATATTCACATACAAAGAGCTCCACAACTACAGGGCCCTGACCAGTAATTTTAGCACAGGTAACAATAATAAACTTGGACCAAAATATTTCTATATCACCATACATTTCCATATAACCAGGGGGGGGGGAAATTGGGTCCTAATGACACATTCAAGTTTATTTCACTCAGGAGAAATTCAGCAAAAAATATACAATTTCGCCACACCATCCCCTTCCACAAAAATTGCTCGTCCCGAGCAAGGCAACAACAGGGCATGACGACTAATCAAGGACGGAAATGTATACAAAGGTCTCCAGCGATAATAGGAAATCCCCAAACCTCGTTCAAAGACATTGAAGATGAAATATAGATGAAGGTGAGTGTGATGTACTTATATGCTTAAAATGTCACTATGAATAGTCTCTGGCAGGTTTTCAAGTTAAGAAAGATAGAATTAGATTCAACGGCGCGTTCAAGTTATGTACACAGATCATTGTCCAGATCTCAAAAGATATGTTCATGACACAGGAATATCCATCTGACGAACAGTTTCAAATTTAAAGTGTTCTTAACTTTTGAAAATAGAATCATCAAATTATGAAATTTAAAGTCACAACTAATATATTATGTGATAAGGAATGTTCCGTGTTTCTTTTTCTTCTACTCCTCAGACGACACCCTCCTGGTACCGCAAAGGACACACTTTGAGGAAGTGTACGACTCGATCACTTCTTCCTTCACAGTGGTAATCTTGCCATCGGAATAAGATGTTGTCTTCATTCTGTGGATGTGTGGATATCCAACAGCCTCATCACTCCTAGGTGTTATGATGGTTGGTATGACATTACCACCTTCCTCCATCGGACTGGCTCTCTCAAAGGTGTTGGACACTTGAGGCGTGAAAGAACTGGTTACTCTCGTTGGACAGAAATTACTATTCTGATATATACATGTCCCCGAACTTGAGACGTTTCCAATACATTGACAAACCATAGGGTTGGAAAGAGCAGAACTGCTGACCAAGGTAGAAGAGCTGGGGAAGATGTTTCCAGTTGACTGATGAGCCAGAGAGTTGATAACGACAGAACTGGTGACCATGGTGGAAGAGCATGTCGAAACAGATGCTGGAATAACATCAATAGGGGGTTGATTGGTGGGGACAGAACACTTGATGGAACAGGTCACACTTGCCGCAGAGTTGTTCAAGTTGACAGTGGGCATGGGTGCTGACGTCATGGATGGAACGGTTGAATTAACTGGTAGACACTCTTGATTAGAGGTTACTGACACTGACTTTAAAGGGGAAGTAGCTGGCGTTGACTCATCGTTCAATGTGTTGGTTGCAGACTCTGCAATGGTGGTGACTGGTGGAGTTGTCAGGAAGGACCAGAAATCAGGTGTAACAATTTCCTCCACAGCCTCAGCCTCAGCCTGACTCTCATAGGTGATGATCAGCTGTTCCGGAAAGTCAAGAGTTGCTGTACTTGTTGATGGTATACATCCAACTGGTGTCAAAATAATCTCGTTCCTCGAAATAACCTCTTCATCCGACACATCCAGGTCGATCAGATGTACGCCTGTGGTCTGGACTTTGGACTCAACCGTGGTCTGTGGAGATGATTCTGATGATATGATCACTGGAACACTCACTACCTTGGCAGGCTTACATTTCTTGGTGAATGAAGCACTTGGCACCAATGTAGCACTAGATAGCCTGCAACTTTGGCTCACTGCAACATCCGACCGTATGCGTTTGATGTCATTGCTACGTTCATCCAACAACGGTGTCCCTGGACTACTGACAGATTTTTTAGGTTTAACTTGACGCTGTTTGGCAGGGACTCCACGGACTTTTGGGGCCTTCACCTTCACTTGCTGTGCGACTCTCCCTCTTCTCCTTACCCATGGGGAGGAAGTACAATCATCCATATGCCTGTACATGCGTGCCTTACTTCGCATAGGCATCTGGCAATAGGGACACTCTTCCGGCTGATTCTTACAGGTTACCTTGTGACGGTACAAGCTGGATTTCGACTTGAACTCTAATCCACACTGACAATAAAAGATTGACTCCGACATCTGTAAATATAAAGCCTTCATTAAGTAACAGTTCAACATTGTCTTTTCAACTGTAAATTTGTTCTCATTTGTCGTATGTAATATGTATTTTTAGTTCAATAAAACATGTTCATTCGATATATTTGTCTGTTTTTGTCCACAGTCCAAGTCGGTAGATTGTCATGCAATCACACTGTCCATGATGTGAAGTCGGTTCCCTCATACAGCTTCAATCGATCATAATGGACCAGTTTCTTCTTGGCATTGGGATGTTTCTGCAAACGATATACAATGTCATCCATTTTCCCAATGATTTGGAAGGGACCTGTCCAACGACAGGCTAACTTCGGAGATAACTTCTTGTGACGCGCATTATCGTACAGCCAAACTGCATCACCGATCTCGAAGACTTTCCCCTTCTTCCCAACGTTATAGTTCCGCTTTTGTCGCTCTACGTTTTTCCTTTGAAATTCTCTGGCCCTTTCATGGGCTATTTCTATTCGGTTCCTTCCGTGGTCGGCATTTGTATTGGTCTACCGGTTATTACGTCTACTGGAAGAGTTATCTCTCTTCCCAGCATCATCATGGTTGGTGTCTCCTGTGTAACATCATGTATGGCTGATCTATATGACATCAGAGCAAATGGTAGCTGTTCGTCCCAGTTGCGTTGATTTTTATCCACCATCATTGCGAGTCTGTCTTCAAGAGTTCTGTTAAAACGTTCCACCATTCCGTTCGACTGTGGGTGGTACGGCGTAGTACTAGTTTTCTGAATATCCAATAACTGACATACCTCCTTAAGAACGTTAGATTGGAAATTGGTACCCTGGTCGGAGTGTAACTGCTCTGGCACACCAAATCGACAGATGAATTCCTTTACGATTTTGTCAGCAACAGTTTCTGCTTCTTGGTTTCGTATGGCATATCCCTCGACCCACTTGGTGGAATAATCCTGTAAGATGAGGATATACTGGTTACCCTTCCTCGTCTTTGGCAATGGACCCAATACATCCACTGAAACGCGTTCCAATGGTACACCAACTGTGTACTGTCTCATGGGTGCTCTTGGCCTATGGCTAGGTGATTTCCGGAACTACATTTGTCGCACTGCTTGCACCACAAACGGATGTCTCTACTCATGCCATACCAGTGATAACGCATCTTAATTTTAGGAATAGTCTTCCCACATCCCAGATGACCTGCTGTTTTTGATGCATGTAACTGCTGAAAGACTTCCTTCCTCAGTTCAGGCGGCAGTAGAATCTGATAATGGTGATTATGCCCATCTTCGGTTTCCCATCTACGTTGAAGTACAGCATTTCTGAATGATAGCCTATTCCATTGTGCCCAGTAGCATTTTGTTGCTCGATTCTGCGACGAAACTTCAGTCCAGTCGGGTCGGTGTTCATCTTTTGTTTTGGTTTCTATTATCCATTGGAGGTCCTTGTCCTTCCTTTGAAGATCAGCGATGTTGCGATCAGACCATCTGTCGTGGGACTCTGTGGAACAGGAAACTTCTGGCAAAGATGGTGCTGCCATTTCATGTTTCTTCTGTTGTACTTTGGTTTGTTGTCTTGTTGTAACAGCTCGTATTTGTGCTGCATATGGTTGAGGTTTACGTCGGCGCTGATACTTCTGTCTGTACGTCCAATTTTTAGGAATCCACTTGATCTTTGTTTCTATGGGTCCCACGGGTCCAGAGTGATCGGTTTGGTTCTCAGCATCTATAGTCTCTGGGATCAATTTCAGAACTTCCTCAACTGCATTGACTGTGGTATCCGTATACCCAAACTTATCACACCACTTGCACGGGATTCTGGATAAGGCATCTGCATTCCCATGTAGTTTACCAGGGCGGTGAATAATCTCGAAATCAAATGTACTGAGCAACCCGAGCCATCTAGCGATTTGACCTTCAGGTTCTTTGAAGTTCATCAACCATCTGAGAGCATTATGATCTGTTCTCACGGTAAAATGTCTACCATACAGGTAGTGTCGGAAGTACTTGACAAAGGTCACTACAGCAAGCAAATCTCGGCGTGTCACACAATAATTTCTCTCGGATTTACTAAGAGTTCTGCTAGCGTAGGCAATAACTTTCTCTTGACCTTCCTGAATTTGGGATATAACAGCTCCAATCCCGGTATTACTTGCATCTGTATCAAGAATGAAATCGCCATGGGAACTTGGAAATGCTAAGATTGGGGTACTGCTTAATTTTAGTTGTAAGGTTCTGTAAGAGGTTTCACATTCTTCTGTCCATTTGAATTCCTTGTTGTTCTCCGTTAATTGATGTAATGGCCTTGAAATGGTTGCAAAGTCCTGTATGAAACGTCGATAGTAGGATCCCAAACCAAGAAAACTTCTTACTTCCGTAACTGTAGTTGGTGTAGGCCAATCCTTGATAGCTTGAACTTTCTGGGGTTCTGTTGAAACACCCTTGGGTGAAATTATGTGTCCCAAATAGTTGACTTCATTTTGAAACAAATGACACTTCTTGGGTTTGAGTTTCAGTCCCGCTTCTTTCAGGCGTTGGAATACTTTGCGTAGATTGTTGATAGCCTCATCGAAAGATTTGCCAAATACTATGATGTCATCAATGTAGATCAGGCAAATTTTCCACTGGTACCCTGCTAAAACTAATTCCATAAGGCGTTCAAAAGTGGAAGGCGCGTTGCATAAGCCGAATGGCATGACCTTAAATTGATAGAGCCCACTTCTCGTGATAAAAGCTGTCTTCTCCTTGGCATCCTCATCTAGCTCCACCTGCCAGTAGCCGCTAGCAAGGTCGAGTGTTGAAAAACAGGTTGCACCATGCAGTGAATCAAGTGAGTCATCAATCCTTGGCAGAGGGTAGGCATCTCTCACCGTGACCTGATTTAGCCTTCTGAAGTCAATACAGAATCTTAAAGTACCATCCTTCTTAGTGACGAGAACAATTGGTGATGCCCATGGACTTGAAGATCTCTCTATTACCCCTCCCTCTGTCGTAGTACTAGATGAAATGTTATTCAAAGTAAGAAAACTAATGTCACTCTCCAATGCTGTTTTATCTTCAGATGCCATAGGGTCGCTAATATTGAACACTGGGCTCAGTTCAGCTACCGTAGTTCCCTTGTAAATGGTTCCTGGTTCCACTCCCAAATTTAACACAGTTACTGGAATTTCTACTACTTCTGTATCGACCAGTGTTCTCCCAACTAACAAGTTTGCATTTTTGGGAATTTTAAGGAGAGGTTCACATATAGCCCATTTTCCCACTAATTCCTGCCCTTTTGAAGGTGTAGTGGTTACAACTATCTGCTGACCAGCTGGTATGGTTACTGTCTGGTCTATGACAAGCCGACAACAACTTGATACATCTGACAGCCTAGAGCATAAAAGCTGCTGCCCTTCACAGGTTATACATCTCCGTCTGGGATGAATTTCGCAATCAAATTTAGTCAAAAGTTCATTCCTATGATCCCCTCACATTTGATATCTGCCACGATAACCTCCATGTAAGTAGGACTCGACAGGATCCCTATATCCAGCTGACACATCCCTACCACCTTTAGTGGGTTATGATCTGCACCTTGTAATCTCAATTCTGTGGGAACCAATTCCGGTCGCTCTAATGCTGGTATACAGCCATAGACGCGACTTGAAATTATCCAGAAAGACCCAGTGTCCACGAGAAACAAAACTTTGTTACTACCAATATGTCCAGTAACGAACATCCCACTTTCCGGATTACCCATCTCTATCGCAAGTACAGGTTTGCACCGTGTTACTTCTGGATTAATTGCAGACTACAGTGTCCAGTTCTGATGAACTTCTATCCGAACTAATATTTGTATTGTCTATCTTCTGTGAAGTTGACATGTGTTGTTGGGGCTGTTTAGGCTCTACAACCGAACCTCGCCCCTCCGGGTTGGTTGTTCCCCGTTTCCCATAAACTGCTGTTGTTGACGACCTTTATTCCTTGGACATTCACGACGAAAATGACCTTTCTGGTGACACGAGAAACATTCCACATCCCTGGGAGAGAATGGTACTTGTCGGTTACCTCTGGACTGGTGCAAGACGGAATCGCTAGAAGAATGCTGTACCGCAGACATTTCCTTCATCATTTTCTCCAAGGCTTCCAATCTTTTCCCTATTTCATCGTCTTTTGGAACTGGCATAATTTCTCTGACATTTCGACGTCGTGGAACATCTCCACGGCGTTGAGCTTCAATTTTCCAATACCCTCTATTTCTAGGGCTAGGGTGACTGCTTGTTGCAAGTTATCTGGTTTTCCCTGTTGAACCAACATCCGCATCTCATAGTCATCCAGTGCATCTATGAAGTGAATCTTCGCCAATCTTTCTTGATGCTCTGACGACATCCCTGGGTAAGCTAGAGTTGAAATCTTCAGAACAGCCTGCCCCAGTTCCCGCAGTCCCTCTTTATCTTTACGGCGTCTTCCCCGTAATTCAGCCAGGTAAAGTTCAGCCTGGTCTCGTCGACCGAATCTGTTTCCCAGGACTAGGACCAGGTTGTCGAAATTCAGTTGTTCATCAGATAATGTACATGCCAGTTGTCGTGCTGGGCCTTTGAGATGTGTGAACAGATAGTCTGCCTGTTCCGTCTTCTTCCATCCATTTATTCTGGAGATGGTGTTGAATATTCTCAGGTATTCATCCCAAGAAGTTTCCCCGTTATAGGTCTCTGGTTTCAGGTGACGACGACTTGAATGCGACACATGAGTGGCATCGCCATGAGCAAACTCATGTGGAGATGATCTCGGACCTGCATCATGATCTTCAGTTTCATCCCGAGGTGGTATTCTGAAGGTTATTTCATCATCACTGTCAATGTCCTCAATTCCTCTACCATGCTCCATATTGAATGATCCAAATAAACTGGTGCTTGACGGCTAAATTCAGCTTTAATCCCACCGCTGCCACCAAGTTGTAGCGGATTCCGATCCAATATCACCACCGAATATGCGATTTCTCAGTTACAGTACTTCTTCACCAGTACTAACTCAAAACTCAATTGGTAGCGTGAATTTTCCCAGTGGTATATGGATTTTCCCATTCGTTAGTAGCATTTCTTCATGGAGACGCCCGCTACTGTGTGATTCGTCATATAAGTCAAGTCCTGTCGATATTCATTCGGTCATTCACTATTCAAGATATCTCTATTCAATGAGCAAGTTAAGTCCCGTTTTAAAGTTCAACAAATAAACAGCAAACAGTTTTATTCGTAAAGGCAACATGTATATGGGTATATGATGAGGTTAACTGGTGATATTCTGATCTGAGGTTCACGGAAAAGTTCAATGACTAATGTAGGAATAAATATGAAAAACTTGTCAGCCTGAGATATGGGTATTTATTCATTTCCGGTACTTGATACTTTCAGTCCCAATAAATCTGAAACTGTACTTCAGATGGAATAATGCCAAATAATTATTGGCAACACTTCCCAAGATAATACGGCTTGAATAGTTCAGTCCCAGAAGTTGAAATTTAATGTTTGTGTGAAAACAGTCACTGGATTCTGGTACACTGCATCACAGGGTTAATTTTGGGACTCCCAGTCCCAAATTGATGATTATGAGATCACGGAGTCAAATTGGGACTCCCAGTTCCAAATCAATAATTTATGGGACTACAGAGTTCACTTGGGACTTCCAGTCCCAACATGGGAATCCCAGTCCAATGTATTAACTTATGGTATAATTTAGTTCACTTGGGACTCCCAGTCCCAAATTGATGATTTCAGGGGTAATTGAGTTCACCTGGGACTCTCAGTCCCAACTTGAGAATATGGCACCAACAGAGTCAGTCAAACTTGTAACTGTATAGATTACTCCTAGAAAACTGGGAATATCAGTCCCAATAATGAAATGGGAAGTCCAGTGTCACAACTTGGAACTCTCAGTCCCAAAACAGTACTTGGGAAAACTGGTGTCAGAACTCTCAATTTAACCCTACTGTGGCTGACAAATTAATCATTACTGTACTTTTCTTCAGTTTCTTGTTCCAAAACCTACATCCATGTTTCTTCGGTCAGAAAGGAACTCCAATCAGTTTAACAGTACAATGCTTAAGTATACAAATTGAGATGTTGCCCAGATGATGGCCGAGATCATCTGGGAAAATAATGGGAATTGAGCCTGTATTTATAGGCAATACTCATGAATATTCATAAGGTACGGTACCTGGTACCAACAGTCCCAAAACATGCACTCAGAGGTTTGATTGGCTAAAACCGAAAATACTATAGAATATATGAATATTCATGAGCATAAGAAAATTGCAAGATGGCAGCTATAGAAAATACAGGAATTTGTTCCCTCATACTAATTTTGAACAATTCATTTCTGGCAGGAATATTTAGAAAAGGGGGAACAACTTGATACAGTTAAATTCAGCATTCCTTAAATTTCAAGTTAGGTCCCTTAGGGTTACTCTCCACGCTACAAAGAGCGGGAATGATTGTCGCAAAGTGACGAGAACGTCAGGCGGCATTTACCGAAAATGGCGGTAAACATGCTGGTTTATGAACAACAACGACGAGAGAGCTCGTCACATCTCACAAAACTGGGAAATATATCGCACTTTACGATCGATAATAACCATAAACAGTAAGTAATAATAACTCTGAACATGGGAATTTATTGTTTAAGTATCGTTGCAAGGTGAAAAATGATAGTCACGACCGAAAACATTTGTCGAAATGACCAGCTTGAAAAATATATCAAACATGGCGGAAAGATCGCAAGACCTGACACCAGCCGAAATAGTTAAATAATTTTGTGGCCACGTAACTTCAGCTGCTGATACTTAACCAATAATTTCTTTCACATGTCTAGACAATACACAGCTAAGAACTTTATCCAATTCCAAAGATAAATAACTATAGCTTACGTTTGAACGAGTCTGGGGTCTTCCCGGCCTGTACTCAAAAAGATGGGCGTGGCAAAGGACCAGGGCGCGAATTACAATTATGATAACCCCAATTAAATTTAGATACAGACAATAAAACTATCCCTGTACCCAATATTCACATACAAAGAGCTCCACAACTACAGGGCCCTGACCAGTAATTTTAGTACAGGTAACAATAATAAACTTTGACCAAAATATTTCTATATCACCATACATTTCCATATAACCAGGGACGGGGGGGGGGGGAATTTGGTCTTAATGACACATTCAAGTTTATTTCACTCAGGAGAAATTCAGCAAAAATATACAATTTCGCCACAGTATACATAAACATAGGCTAGTTTCCTGCAAGAGAGAAGCGGTCAACAGTTTTCAATGATGCCGACAAGACATCATGATGTTCCAAAAATATAAAACCCGTATCGCTGATCAGTATTCTTAATCCATAATAATCGTTCTAAAGTCGTTATCTAGAGAATGGTGTATCTCAGTCACGCTTTGATTGTGACTGTTCATATGAGCCCCATGAGGATCTTGAAGTACATGGGTTCATACGGCCCCTAGCCCTGGGTTAAGCGGAATTAGACACAAGTTACGAAACGTAACGCCATAGATCTTGCACGCTACGTTCGTATTTTGCTATCAGCATGCGTTATGTATCGCCAAATTTGAGAAACTTTGAGTGGAGGCGCTTGGAGGAATAGCCCTGTTTTATAAGTTTCTGCAACAATGTTTTGTGACGTTGATTGAAATCGTTACAATTAACACAGGATCTTGCAAATGCTACTAGGCGAGATATGTACCACAGGAATTGGTGGGGAACCCCCAGCGCTGGCCCTGGATGCAGCGGGCCCGGCAATCGCCGATACGTGCACCTCGCAAGTCATAACGACATCCGCCACCCCCACGGACTTGGTAAGCTGAGTGGGAACCGGAGACACCACCCAAAACACCACAACGGCGGGTACCTTCTTTTCACCCCTTTAAAAGACCACCCCTGGTCAAGACATCCCACCGCTCGGGAGCCCTGACACGTAGCTTGAAACTGTGGGTAACTTGATTCCCGTAAAGCGCCCAAGCCCCGGGACAACTATTCGGGAGCGGTGACAGGAAAGCTCAGTCGCCATATTTTACCTCACACCTCCCAGTAACAGCTCGACAGTCGTGTTCCCGCGCAATACCTTAACTCACTACGAAACACAGTTATCCCAACCCTTGTACCAGCCTGGTCGTTGAGAATGTGGGCTGGTAAATATCCAGTACCCCTATTCGTGGTACAACGTGAAAGAGGACGTGGTGTGGTATCTTATCACGCACGCCAACAAGACGTATCTCTTTGTACTCTCTCAAGGCCAGTACCACATTCCCAAAGTGTTCATCAAGGCGTTGTGCGATCTCATGGAGGGTAAGATCGGTCGCCGGATGGGTAACAAAACAGAATCCCTCCCGTTCAAAGATTCCGTTTTCCTGTCGTTCAACGAATACAATCAGAAGTTCCAGTTGAGGCTGACTGCCAACGTGGGTATAGAATTGCTAGGACTGCGTGAGAATGTGTACGCGGGTCCTACCGAAGTAGGCTTCACCGCCGAATCCACCTACAGTACAATGGACATGCGTGGCCTGTACATCTACTCAGACGTGGTCGATGCACACATTGTCGTACCTCTACTACGCGTCTGCCCGGTGAAAGGCAAGTACGGGGATCAAGTTACCCACAGTTTCAAGCACATCGTTTATCTATCGGTCGGTCAGACCGATATTAGCTCCATCATCATCGATATAAGAGACGATACCGGTCAACCGATTGCATTCGAACGTCGGAAAGTGATGCTATCACTTCATTTCCGTCAAGTCCGAGCGGTTTACTTTGCATAATGAGGGTGCCTTATAAATGCAATACATCCAGTTACGTCGATCATTACACCAAACAAGCCGGGGATAGTCTACCCGTGTTCAGCGGAGCACGTATTCAGCGCGGGCATGTGATTGGCAATGTGCTTGGCAGCATCGTCAAAACTGTTCTTCCGATGGTGACAAAGCACTGGAAAAACAAGCTGTACGAGGCGGTCTACAGGTCACGACATGTTTAATACAAGTCCGGGCATTGACTACAGTTCTAGGACACACTGTTGAATGGGTACAAATTAGTGTTCCAAAGAGTGAGTACCTGACTGTTACTGGGCTGGTTGAACCTTAAATGGAGTTGTTTCATGAGAATGGTGTTCGGATGATGGATGGAATTATCAATTCTGCTGATTCATCAGAATAGTGAGGACATCACTATTTATCCAGGGACGAGGTTAGGGACATGTGAATCATTTTATGGGGTAGTCAGTGATAGACGTTGTGCAGTGGCAACATCGGATGAAGAGTGTCCCCAGCCGGATTCCGTACCAGGGCACCTTCAAGATTTGTTGGCACGAAGTTCAACTCACATTTTCTTGAACAGCAAGGTCAGTTAGCAGAACTACTCATAAGGAATCAGTCAGTTTTCTCAAAGTCCGCAGATGACCTTGGACGTACAGATAGAGTAGAGCACACCATAAACACGGGAAGTGCAGCACCAATAAGGCAACCAGACCGTGGATTATCGCTTGGAAAATATGCCATCGAGAAAGAGGAAATACAGAAGACGAGCAGTCGCGGTGTCACTGAACCATCTACTAGTCCTTGTGCCTCCCCCATAGTACTCGACACCTAGACAAATGGAAGCCCTAGGTTCTCTTTAGACTTTGGTAGGCTAAACGACGTGACTCGAAAAGCCGCATACCCTCTACCAAGAATTGATGAGTGTCTAGATTCTCTCTCGGATGTTCGCTGGTTTAGCTGTTTCGATGTGAACCTGGCAGATTCCCTTAGCTGAAGAAGATAAACACAAGACTGCATTTACAATCAGACATGGTCTTTATCAGTTTACAGTTATGCCCTTTGGTTTGGCAAATGCACCTCCGACTTTTGAAAGGCTAATGGAGGATGTACTAACAGGGCTCCAGTGTACACTTTATATCGATGACATTTTGATTCCGGGTGAAACAGTCAAACATGTGATAGAGAGACTGGAACGAGTCTTCAAGAGGCTCAAGGAGGCAAAATTGTAACTGAAACCTTCGAAGTGTATTCTCTTCCGAAGATCCAAAACATTTTCTATGACATGTAGTATCTCAAGAAGGTATCCAGACAGACCCAAAAAACTGTCAGGAGTAGCAGAATGGCCTCAACCACCGCTGGATGCTAAACAAGTCAGGAGCTTTTTGGGATTATGCTCTTATTACCGTAGTTTCGTCATCGGGTTCGCGGCAAGGACAGAGAAAGAAGTGTGATCGGTCATTCTGGGTATTTAAGGAAGCCTTATCGACACCTTCTATAGTAGCATACCCACTCCCAAACAGGTCTTTCATTTTGGGCACTGATGTCAGTGACCAGGCAACGGGTACCGTGTTGTCCCAGGAAGAGTGGCACAGATCGAGTCATAGCTTACATAAGCCGCGTCTTAAATAAACATGAGAAGGTATATTGTGTCACCTGAAAGGAACTACTTGCTGTTGTTGTTGCACTTAAACATTTCCATCCATATATCTATGGGCAAACGATCTTTCTGAGAACAGACAATGCTGCGGTTAGCTGGAGGAAAAACATCAAACAACCCAGCGGTCAAACAGCAAGATAGTTAGAAGTGCTAGGGACATACAATTTAGAAGTGACGCATAGGGCTGGTCGCAGCCATGCCAATGCGGATGCATTGTCGAGGAGGCCGTGTAAGGTATGTACAAGACAACAGGAGGTAAATGATGCATCGGAAGAGGATGCGTTTGAGTCAGCAACCGTTCAACATTTTAAGGCTGAATGTGATGGAGATGTTTTGGTGGTAACAAGGAGTCAGAAAACAGCACTTGATGGACTTAAGCAACTATGGCAATACTGGAAGGCTGGACCCCAAGTGAAGTAAGATCAAAACAAGTAGAGGATGACAACATCGGTCCCATCTTACTTACCTTAGAAAAGGATGATGGTCAACCGAATTGGTGCAGCGCTTCGCATATGACTTCTTTGAATTACAACACATATAAGGGAAGTGACACTCTGGCATCATTGGGACCGGCTAAAATGTTTGGTGGGATTTTAGGGCTTGGTGACTCTGTCAGTATGTCGGCACCTCTTCCTACTTCCCTTATATTTGTTGTAATTTTTACCTGTATATGGCGAGATTCTGCTGGTGGAAGTCTCGTCCCCGAGGCCCGCCCCTTGTGCAGACCTTTTGGTCTTTGATATATGTTGGCATTGTGGGAAGTTGATGCTGGGTTGACATCGGGCCTTACAGACGTGTTAAATGCTGTCATTTTCATCTGACGACGATACAGCTCACCAATCCCCAGTGTACGAGTTGACGCAGCGACACTGCTAACCAATTACCAATATACTAGTTGTCAGAGCATTTCCATCATAGCTCTCTAGATTTGTATCTAATACCGATTATGCCGGTGCTAGGGGCCGTGTGGTCATGTCATCCAAGTTGCCAAATGAACAGGTACAATAAAAGCGTACCTGAGACACAACACATATCACGAATCGTTAGATTCTTTAGAATAGGTTAACCAGAAGACTATACTGTGAAGTCATGTGGCTCTGTCAGTATGTCGGCACCTCTTCCCACTTCCCTTATATATGTTGTAATTTACATCGACCTTGGGTGGGTGCCAACGGAAAGCCGATAGTGACACATCCATGCAGGGATGATGTTCTGGGATACTACCATGATATCCCCACTGCTGGGCATCATGGAGTTAACAAAATGGTGAGTCGGATCAAGCAGGCATTCTACTGGCCTGCTATTAAGTGCGATTCAGGGGAATACTGTCTCAAATGTGACAGGTGTGCTGCAAGAAAAACTCAAGAATGTAGGTCGAGCATCTTTAGGTCAGTATCATGTCGATCAACCAATGGAGAGAATTGTATTGGACATTTTAGGAACCCTATCGACTACCAATAATGATAATTAGTATCTCCTGGCTATCGTGGACTGTTTAACGAAATGGACAGAGGCTGTTTCCATGCCTGACCAGGAAGCTTCTACTGTTCGTAAGGCGTTAGTGAACAACTTTGTGTGTATGTTCGGAACTCCACTGCAGGTACACCCGGACCTGCGGACACATCTTGAGTCCAGTCTCTTCAGAGAGGTGTGTGAACTATTACAATTTAACAAAACACGAACAACTAGTATGAGACCTCAGGCGAATGGAAGTGGAGAGATTGAATAGGACACTAGCTGAGATGCTCGCGTTGTATTGTGAGAAACAATGGGACGAATTCCTCCCCCAAGTCATTATGGCGTACACAAAGAAATCTCCTAGCATGATGATATTTGATCTAGAGGTGGTCATGCCGCTGCAAGCAATTATACAGGCACATATAAATGGTGATTCTGAGATGGTCCCAAAACAGTATACGATAGAAATTCATAAGGGTCTGCAGATGGCTCATAAAATAGCTCGTGTGGTGCTCAAGCATAAAGCGGAATACCGGAAGAAACAATACGATGTGCAGTCCAAGAAATGCATCTTTCAAGTTCGGCAACCTGTTTGGTTATATAATCCCGTAAGAAGGACAGGTGTATGTTCAAAGCTAATGTCACAGTGGAGGGACCATTCGTTGTTACAAGGAGAATAGACAATCTTACTTATTGGTAAGGAAATCGCCTAGACAGCAGCCAAAAGTGTACCATGTTGATCGTCTAATGGAGTACAAGGGCTGCAAGGCTCCTACTTGAAGCAGACAACTTAAGGGATCCGAAAAATAATTTGGTGTTTTGAAAGGCATCTTTGCATATAATTCACTTTGCAGTACAGAGATGGTGGGAGTAGGAAGGACTTTCCGTAGACTTGTGGGCCTGGGATCTGAAATATGGGAATCAGGTACCTTGGTGGTCTTCGGCGGGGTCAGGGTAGGAACGGTCAACCTAGGCCTGACGTGCAACGGATGGTCCATCTATTGCTTGCTTGGTGCAGGCATAGTTCAACTTGGTGCAAACAGGCCCACGGAACCTACAGATTTTTGGTCAATTCTGTTCAATGTACTGGTGATAGGAGATTAGGTCACTAAGGTGATAGGATGTTAAAAAAACACCGATTCATTCAGAGGTAACATGAGATGATACAGTGTGGGGTGGGATATACCTGGCTGTCTTAACATGTACCTCTTTCTGCCCCTCTCTGAACATGGCTGATGTCATTTATTATTTTATTTTATTTGTAATTTTAGAATGTCAACTCCATCAACAATAACCTGTCGGCACTGCCCACTTGAGTTCAAGTCCAAGAGACATCTGAAATACGACCTTCAGTCGAGTTCGCACTCACTGCTCCAGGGCATATGTGTTTTCTGTACTGAGGGTGAAAATAGATATCGGCGCACTTCAGACCTGAAGCAGCATGCACCACAACAGTGCAGTACACCTTTTGCTTGGAGGGTTCTATTCTGACTCTAATGACTTTTACATGACCCTCACACCCGAAGACTACCTTGTATCTGTACCCAAGCCAGAAGGGGACTCTTCTCTATCCAGGGAGTCCAAGCGATTATGAAATTATGGAATTTGTTGAAAGGGGCCTGCTCTGATGATGAAGTGGAATCCCGCCCCATAGGATCACACTAAAGAGTCAACGGGGCGATCACTCAAGTGGACCATCACCAAAGAGGTCATGCACTGAAGAATACGATCCAGCAAAGCCAGATGTTGGGCTTGATGTTAGCATAATTGATATCAAGATGACCAAAACAGATTTCACGGTCTGGAGCAAGGCACAGTTTGGAACAGATTTGATCTGGTTCATGACAGAACTGGGCTACAATATTCATTGCCATCCTAGGGCCATGATGGCAATTAGCCGAAAAATCAATGCAGGAGAGACACCACAGTTGCCCACCGGAAACGGAGTGAGGGTAGTTGACAATGTTGCTGTGCTGAAGGCAATATCTGCTGCTCTTGGAATCGTCAGAAGGTTTGTGGTGGATATATTTCGCTTCACCAATACAACTTTCGTCACCTTTGAAGTGCCTGTGCAACAAAACGAGCAGTTGGAGCCAGTCAGTCACAACCATTGCTAATCCGTCAGCACAAGGCGATGATGTCCCACCATGCGATAGCACCTTCCCAATTGTATATGGTGACTGTGATGCTTGGTGTGTCCTATTGAAACCTTTGTCTTCAGACTCGGTAGTTGTTCCATTTCATTTCATTTCATTTCATTTATTCACCAAAATAATCGTATGAATTAAACAATAATGCAATAAAGGCGGGAGTAAAAGCCATAGGGGCTTGTTCTATCCCAATAAAGATATACAAATACATAGTTTTAATTCCGGTGAAAATTATTAAATTATATAAGGCCAATTTTTAATATATAAACAAAAAATACACAAATAAGGTATAATTGTGTTCCTTAGTTCCAAACTCCACGAACCTTTCGAATATAGTACTTCTTTAAAAAGATGGCATGATTTTCAGCTATATGTTTTTTAATACGAGATTTAAAAAGTGACATAGAATTGACACATTTGAGATGAGAAGGTAAATTGTTCCAGACTTTTGGACCCTTTATCCTGGTGGTGTACAGGGATAGATCAGAATGATAAGTATGACGATAAAGATTCAACCCGGACTGTCTAGTGGGGTATCTATGTACCAGCGAAAGCTTTGTGAAAATGACTTGTATTTTACTGGAATTAGTTCTGAATGATTGCAAAATTTATTAACAAAGAGTAACACTAAATATTCATTTAATTGCTTTATGGACAGTATTTTTAGGCGGACAAAGAGAGGCGCTGTATGTTCCAATTTTGCTGAGCCTGTAATTAACTGTGCCAGCTGTGCCAATTACACCAATGGTAGTGTTACGGTCAACCGGTACTTCAATACCCCGTAGAGAAATACACAGTCAATCGGTCAGGATGGCAACTGATATATTTTTATACCACTTACCCGTAATTTAATCAGTTCTGACACCACCGGTTTTTAACCGGAATGTACACTTACCAGATACTCGTCAATGAATAAAGGAAAATGCATTATTGAAATATCAAACAATAACAATGTTTTATTCAATATATTTACAGAGTATTATATTAATACTTCTAGAATTACCTTAAGTTTCAGGTGATATTGATAGTCTAATTTATTTAATAAATCATCAAATATTAAAGGTAGCAGGCTCTCATGAGTATATGTGTTTGTTGTTTATATTCTACTAATTTCCTCTATACGACTGAGGTAGAATTTACGAAATATACCCGGAGATGATTATCCGAGTACCGTTTCTTGTTTATTTATCAACACATCAGGGGAAACAACTCCTCCTGGCATTCTTCCTTTCAAGGTAACGAGAGATGTAAATTCTGCCAGAGTATGCCGACTGTTAGCTTCGGGTGAGAGCGCTGTATTTATATACCCGGTGAATCGTTTCTGGGTGATACTGGGAAAATGTGTATTCTGTCTGTGTGATATGGTAATAAAGATATAATTCCAGAAATCTCTTTGTGTGATATCCCGTGTTTACCGACGTGTAGATGATAGATCTAGAATAAACATTCCCTGAAACAGTGATATTACGCTCGTTGGACCCCTGGTTGTATTTTATGGATGTAACCTGTGTAATATTACGTTTTATTGAACCGGAACCCGTATTTTTCACGACGTACACTGAGGTAATCAGTATACCTTCACACCTTGACATATCAAGTACTGCGTGACAGTATTCTTTTCCCAAGCAGTGCACCCCGGCTTTTAATCCACGGGTGGTGACTACCAAGTAATATTACCTTTGTGTTGAACCGGAATCCGTATTCTTCACGGCGTACACTGAGGTAATCAGTATGCCTTCACACCTTAACATAAGTCAAGTACTGCGTGACAGTATTCTTTTCCCAAGCAGTGCACCCGGCTTTAAATCCACGGGTGGTAACGATACCCCGAGTTTCATTCACTTATTTCCAAATTAATAGTTGGGGGTCATCTCCCAATATCACTGATATCTAGATCTATAGATTCACACTGGTTTATAATGTGGCACTGGTATCCGGGGCTGAATAATATTATCCATATTTCCCTTGTCTGGATATTTATAGTGGATTAATTCATCATTATATTTACAGAGATAAACATTTTAGCCACATGACTAGTAAATGAATACCAATGTATACAACGATCCTTTACCCCGATTTTATATCCTGGGTTGATCACCCCGACTTCAGATCCTGGGTTAGTTTTACCCCGACTTCAGATCCCGGGTTATTTCATGCATGCATATGCAACCCGTATATTACTGTTTTATTATTCCCATATGTTAAATCCAATTACCTGTTGGTAATTCAAGGTCGCTGGAGCTTTCTGGTAACGTTAATTGCGGTACTCACAGCAAGCTGTGCCGCTATGACTTCGAGAACAAATGACCGAAGTGACGAATCTTGCTTGTGCTCCCGAATTTATACTTTCGCGGGCGTGTGACTTAAGCGCCACCTATCGGAAAATACTCCACGATAGCCTGGAACCTTGCCGACAGCTTATATCTAATTATGAATGAAATACAAAGAACATGTTAATAAGTTTGATAAGATAATTGTATGTTTATGACACAAAAAATATATATACAGTTATTTATCACAAAAGTATTACATATAAGTCATATTTCAACAAAAACATCGGGTACAGGATATACAGCCTCGCTTTGATATTAGGCAAAAACATGGCAGACTACGCGAAGTTGCCGGTTGAAATTTATACAACGAATGGATATTTACGAGAGGATAAATAACTATCATGACCCGACAGCAATAAGGTAAACAACCCAGAGTGATAGATAATTATTTCAAACAGGACCCAAGTAAGTGCGAAACATTAACATCAAAATATACTGTAACAAGAGCCCAAAGGGCTTCAATATACGCCCGTATATGGATCTGGAATTACATTGGTCCAAATTTCAAGGTTGTTTAATCGCCTTGATTCCAATTGGTAGCTAGCAATCCGGAAAAAGGTCTACAATTTTGTGCTTCTGAGAATGCAACATATCACATCTAAAATTGAATGATAAACTAAAATGAGCTTAACTCTTGGAAACTAGGTGACCTTGGAGCAGGAACCGAGAGCTCACATATCCCACAATGAAATCGACAATAGTCAAACACAAGAAAATAGTACTTTTCCTGCAAATGGATTTCTTTCAGACGAGAGAATTTTTCATGAAGGAAGAAGAAAGTGATGAAGTAAACCTTTGTTCTTGAGTTGATAAACGGGTATGAAGTTCATAAAGGACCTCTCTCCACGTTAAACTAGTGAATGTATGGTTTCTATTTCACAACAGTTTAACTAAATGTAGCTGTTTCAAACATGGGAGACAACTCCACAGGACAAATGCCATATACATGTAGGGGAGAGAACTCTGAATATTCCAACCTAACACATATAGTCAGCTAAACTTGATTCAATTCTGGGGGACTGTGACCTTGACATTTGACAAATTGATGTATGTCTCCTCTTCGCCATGCGAGTAAAGTATCTGATACCATTCCATACCTTGAAACTAGAGATATCGCATGGATGAATGGACAGAACGCAACATCGCATTACATGACCTCGTCTTCGACAGGCATATGAAAATGTGACTTAATGATTTCCTGATTTTGGGGTCACAGTGACCTTGACCTTTGACCTTGACCTAAACTTTGGTGCATGACACATCGTCTTCCGTCAATGTATCAATGGACACAAAAAAATCACGATTTTTATGAATTTCATGATTTTGGGGGTCACCGTGACCTTGATATTCGGCCTTGACCTACATTTTGGTACGTGACACATCATGTCCCCGTAATGTATCTACTGACACAAAAAAGAAGTACTTTTCAAAGATTTCTTGATTCTGGAGTCACAGTGACCTTGACCTAAATTTTGGTACATGACAAACCATCTCCCCGTAATTTCTCAATGGACACAAAAAATCAGGATTTTTAACAATTTCACGATTTTGGGGTCACAGTGACCTTGACATTTGACCTTGACCTACATTTTAATATGTGACACATTGAGTCCCCTAATGTATCTACTGACACAAAAAAATGTTATTTTTAATAATTTCCTGATTTTTGGGTCACAATGACCTTTGACCTTCGACCTTGACCTATATTTTGATATGCAACACTTCATTTCCTCCTATTGAATCCACTCACAAAAAATTTGAAATTTATGATTTCCTGATTTTTCAATCACACTGACCTTTGACCTCTGACCTCGACCTACATTTGGCATGCAACACATCGTTCCCCCTAGGGCATCCACTCGCCAAAAATTAGAACTGTAGATGGAAAACTATCAATGATCAATGATTTCCTGATTTTTAGGCAACAGTGACCTTTGACCTCTGACCTCGACCTGAATTTCGGTACGCGACACATCGTCTCCACCTGATGTATCCATTCACAAAAAATTGCAACTGTGGATAGAAAACATCCAGAGATATAGACCGGACACGAACACTTCACTGATTTCCTGTTTTTCAGGCCAGTGACCTTTGACCTCTGACCGCGACCTTCAGTTTTGTACGCGACACATCGTCTCTCCGTAGGGTATCCACTCACCAAAATTTGGAACTGTAAATAGAAAACTGTTCCAGATATGGACCGGACACGGGGGACGGACAGACGGACGGACGGACGGACGGACGCTACGACGGACGGATGGACGGACAGACGGACGGAAACCGCCATCACATAATACGTCCGCCTTTTTGGCGGGCGTATAAAAATGACCAACCGCGTGACAAACTTTTGCAACAACATCAATTTCATCACCCCTCCCCCCTTTTTTACAACCCCATACATCATTATCATCACCTTACATATAATCTATTCGTCACACTGTCCCCCACTTTAATGTTCGCTGTCCCCAGCAACATACAAAGTTTAATAATATCGAATTTTCGGGTATGCTAGTGCGGAGCTATTCTCTCGCATTCAAATCGAATATGACAAGTGCATTTAAAACATTACCCGGTAATACAATAACAATACTATCGTTAGAAGAAAATTTATAATTCGTTCATTCTGTTTTCTCTTCTACGGTCGCCTCGGCTCATCACTCGTCTCCGATCTTGGCTTGGACTCCGGGGCCTCTTGCCGTGCATCGGTTGGCGGATCCATGGGGCTCTGTAGTATTGTTGGCCGAAGTGATGCCAGGGTCTGTTGAAATGGTAACGGGACTGACTTGGCTCTCTCCTTAGGTCTGTTCCATTTCCCCGGGGATGCACCACTTCACTCTTTAGACGGTCCTCGTTCCTGGATTTCCTGGGTGGCTTGATTTCATCTGATGTTTGTGAAGCTGTAGGTTTTTCTGGACATTGAAGTGATGATGAAGAGGAAGTGGATTTTGTGGCGGTGTCGGGTTTTGGAGTAGTGAAGGAGGGCTCATCCAGTTTGAGAAGATGCTTGTCTTGGCCAGATTCGTCGCTGATTCCAATAATTTGGTTACGGAGGAACCGGAATCCTTTTCCCTGTTGTCTCATTGCAGCTGTCAGATTGGCATGGGAGTCAGTGGTCCCTTGGTACAAAGACCGCAGCACTCCTGTCTGTTCGGTAACTCCTTGATTTAGTTTAACTGCTGCGTCTGTATGAAGCGTAACAGCTCTATTTATGCGGGACAGTTCAGCCGTCAATCCGGAAATACATTTGACCAAATCATTCAATGTACAGCTCAGTTCAGAATGTTTGGAATTGGTAGCCTCAAGGATCCCAGCGACTTGAGCGATGTTCACATTCGTTGTCATGAGTTGATTTGTTACAGGCCTTAAATCTTGTTCTGGATGTGGTTGCTTGCCAATTGCAGCCAAGATTGCTGTTGCAACAGAGTTGGCAGTTTCTTCAGCCGTTTCATGGATAATATTTGCCACTTTGGTCTCTGACAAACAAGAACTATTGCAAACTTGGTGGCTCCTTACTATCTGAGCGGGTACTTCCTCATCAGGTTTGACCGCAGCGCTGTGTTTTGATTTGATGGGGCTTGTGATGGGCGAAATAAGATCCACAGGCTCATTAAAAAATTCCTTGATCTCGCTCTCCTGCGGATGGAGTTCAATAGCCTCTTCACATGGTGTTGAATCTTCTGGGTTGGTAATGATGTATTTCGGAGTGAGGGTGATAGTGCAGATCTCGTCTGTGTCGGGAGGGTTTGTGTCCAAAATGATGTTATTTGGATCTTCCTCTGTCGTAATAGAGTCCACAGCATGGCGAAGTTCAATGATGCCATTCACCTGGTTCAAAATTCTGGGATAATGGCGGAAGACTTCCAAGACCTCTTTCATGTCACATCCAGGCAATGGTAGGGTAGAGTCATTTGATCCAGTCAGCGGTATTTCAACTGGAATGAGTGGGGGCATTGGTGCAATCTCAGTTGGTTCAGCCGGTTTTGTTGGCTTTTGCCCGGATGTAGTTTTACCCTCATAGAATGCTATGGATTCCTCTTTGGATAGAGTGTTGGTGTCTTCTGGCTTGAGTAGGTAACAGGTGCCAGTCCCACCGACGTTGTCCATTGTTGTGCAAGTGGGGTGTTTTTCCTCCATGTGTTTCTTCATTTCGTCCGCTTTCAGTGCAATCTTGTTGCAACTTCCGCAGGAGTATGGGGCTTCATTGCGTGAAAGATGGTTCGTCACCACATGTCTCAACATCTGCTGCCTGTCGCCCACATAAACACATCTTTTGCACTGGTATGCAGCCCCTCTCTTCCCCATCGCTCGCTTGGCTTTATCAGACATTCTGCAAAGACCAAGAAAACTGTGTTATTCAACATTCTTTAATATCATATTACATCATAATACATTCCTATCAGCCACCGGATACTGTGCCATGATTATACCAGTTTTCTTTTTATGTCTTTAGAATTTTAGAATACTCTCCTCCTTGAGTTAGTCAAAGCCTTTTTCGCCCATTTTAAAATGTTTGTTCCCAGGTAGGGTTTTAATTTGTTGTGATGCAAGACCCTTGTTTTCCCTGCTTCATCCATTTGGATGATGTAATCCAAATCATTTAGTTTCTTTAGTACTAAGTAAGGACCACTATAGGGGAGTTGTAGTTTTGCACTGATACCCTTTTCTCGTTTTTCATGATAGTACCACACATAGTCCCCTGGTTTGTACTGGTGTGATAGTGTTTTCCCATCATATGTCTTTTTCTGTCGCTTTGCTGCGATCTTGAGACGTTGGCGTGCCACATCATGGGCATGTTGCAATCGATCACGTAGATCATCTATGTAATTACCATATGAAGGGATTTCATCTGGATTGTCTGGACTAGCTGTTCCGAATATTACTTCAGCAGGAAGTCTCACTTCTCGACCAAGCATCAGTAAATTGGGGGTCAACCCTGTACCGTCATGAGGGGTGGCTCTGTATGCTGCAGCCAAACATCCCAGGAACAGGTCCCAATCTTCTTGCTCGTCTTTCAGGTATGCTCTAATCATTCGTATTAGTGTCCGGTTGAAACGCTCGACTTTGCCATTACACTGGGGGTGCCTTGGTGTTGTTCGAGTTTTTCTAATCTCCAGGAGTCGACACAGTTCTGTAAATACCTCACTGGTATAATTTGAGCCTTGATCACTGTGCATATCTAAAGGACAGCCAAATCTACTGATGACTTCGTTTAGTATTACCTGAGCACAGGTGACTGCTGTCTGATCCGGTATTGGAAAAATTTCCACCCAATTGGTGAAATAATCCGTTACAATGAGGATAAACTTATTTCCACGCTCTGTTTCTGGAAAAGGACCTAAAATGTCTGTTGAAAGTCTATCGAGGGGTGCTCCGACTCTCATATCCCCGAGAGGAGCCCTGGGAGATTTTGTTGGGGCTTTATTTGCTCCACAAGTGTCACAGCGACGAACCCAGTTATCTACGTCTTCCCGTAGTCTCCACCAATAGAATCTCTGCATCGTCTTTTCTCTGGTTTTCTTCCGACCTAAGTGCCCTGCAAGGATGGAATCATGCATCTGGTTCAAAACGTAATCTCTCATACTTCTTGGTACCAGGAACTGCAAATGACTGCCAGTTGCATCCTTGCGCACAAATTTCCGAAATAATACCCCATCCTTTATCTCAAGGTTGTCCCATGAATTCCAATAGTGTCGTGAGGCTGGACTCGATGCACATACGTCTGGCCCAGACGGTCTTTGACCTTCCTCACACCATTTTAAAACAGGTCCTATGTCGGGGTCCTCCAATTGCTTCTTCCTAAGCGTTGACATCGCATAGCCCTGCATCCATGGCGTCGCAGTTGCTTTACGGCTTGAGCTGTATTCAAGACTATCTGTGCGGGTCTCATTCAGGTGATGTTTACTGGAAAGGCCTGTCAAACGCTGACCATCTACCCTAACCTTGTTTCGACATGATTGGTATAACCCGTCATTTTTGTCGGAAACCCAAAGGTTATTCCAGGTGATGGTTCTCAGCAACAGCAACATCAAATTCCAAACATACCAGAATGCATTTCTCCCAATCCTTTGGAGACAAAGAACAGGCCCTACACATTCAGTGTCTTCCTAATCAACTGGTTCTTTACTCCGGGAGTTTGCCCTTCGTAGTTCGTCTACAGCTTCCATCTCCACGAATGCACCCTGCATTTCCGTGGTTCGTTTACGGCACCTAGCACAAGGTCCGCACTTTAAAGGTTCATCTTCGTCTTCACATTCACACAGTCTAGGATTTGGGCATCGAGACAAGGCATCGGCGTTCTGGTGACGCCTTCCAGGTCTGTACTCGATCTCAAAATCAAAGGCTGATAACACTTCTATCCACCTTGCTATCCTGTTCTTGGGCTCCTTTAAGCTGAAAAGCCACTTCAGTGCCTGGTGGTCTGTCCGAATTAGAAACTTCCTTCCCAGAAGATAATGACGGAAATATTCTGTGAAAAATTTCACAGCCAGTAGTTCTTTGTCAGTCACGCAATAGTTCTTCTCAGCCCTGTTCAAAACACGACTAGCATATGAAATGACACGTCCTCTCCCATCTTGTATTTGAGACAATACTGCCCCGATGCTTATGTCACATGCGTCTGTGTCTAAAATGAACAGGCATCCATCTTTCGGATATCCCATAATATCCGATCCTGTTAATGCTGTCTTCAATGCGCTAAATGACTCCTCACATTTAGACGTCCATTGAAATGGTGTGTCCTTCTTTGTCAGTTCGGTTAATGGGTGTACCAACTTAGAAAAGTCTTTTACCCAACGTCGATAATAGCTTCCTAATCCCAGGATACCTCTGACTTCGGTTACATTCCTAGGGGTAGGCCAGGCTATAATCTTCTCGATATTTTGCTCATTTGGACGGATACCATCCCCAGAAATAATATGTCCAAGAAATTCAACTTCTCTCTTCATCAAATGACATTTGGTTGGTTTCAGTTTTAACTTAGCAAGCTTGATTTTCTTCAAAACTTGTCTAAGTCTCTCGGTGTGTTCCTCAAATGTATGACCAAAAATCACGACATCATCCAAGTACAGGAGACATGAGACCCATTGGAGTCCAGATAGGGCTAGCTCGATACATCTCTGGAACGTTGCTGGCGCATTGCAGAGGCCAAAGGGCATCTTAGTGCACTCAAATAGACCATATTTTGTAACAAATGCTGTTTTCGGGATGTCTTCCTTCTTGATTCGTACTTGATTATATGCCGAGGTGAGATCTAGGGTAGAGAACCATGTTGCTCCTTCTATGGCATCAAGACAATCTTGGATTCTGGGCAGTGGAAAAGCATCTTTACGGGTCACCAAGTTGAGGCGACGAAAATCTATGCATGGCCTTATAGAGCCACACTTCTTCCTGACCAACACTATGGGCGAAGCCCAGGGTGATGTTGATGGTCTGATTGATCCCTGTTTCTGTAAGTTTTCTAGTGCCTTTTTATCTTCTCCGGCAAATGCCATGGGTAGCCTTCTCGGTGGCTGTTTGATAGGTTTCGCATCACCCGTATCAATGGAATGTTCCACTAAATCTGTACATCCTAGGTCATATTCATCTTTGGAAAATACTTCTCCATACTCCCTAAGTACATCAGCGATGACATCCTGTTTGGAAGGTTCCAGTCCATGTGCTGTCTCTATGTACAAATCTCTGAGGTGTGTCGGGACGTTCAATTTTCCACTACTCTTGGATCGGGGTACATCTGATGCTTGACGTGTAACATTGAGTACAGGGTTAACCAGTTGGATTCTGCGAATCGTGCCAAAATTGTCTTCTCCTGTATCATTTTCCTTATCCAGAAGAACCTGAATATCCGGATACACGGATTCGGCATATCCGAGACACGTCTTGTGTTTAATAACCGTTGATTCTGAAAATGGGTTAATTACTCGGACCCTGGTTTTACTGCCACTCCTTACATCAACAAAGCACGGTGCTACTACAAGCGAGTGTTTCTCAGTGAAATTCGGTGAACCCTCTATTAAGAGCTCTGTTTCACAGTCTTCCCCGTCAATTTTGTTGACAATTACATCAATTATCATTTCACTCATCCCCGGGATATTAACGTCAGTAGTAGTCACTACTTTTCTGATTTTAGGCATCGGAATCTGTTTAAGGGGTATAATCACCTTATTCAAAATCATTTTTCCTTCACTCAGGAGTATATCAGCCGGTCCCGATGGTCCTTTCTGTAAATATCAGTTCCCAACAGATTTCGTCTTCAATATCTGCAATGACCAATTCTTGTTTCAAAGTCAGGGGTCCCAAGGAAATATCGAAAATTCCTTTCCCTGTATATTTCAGGCTTCTTCCATCTGCACAGGATATAATGCCTTTCCCCACTTTCCTTAATTCAGGACGCCGAACATCAGGAATCTGTGAAAATACCCTGTCGGAAACAATAGTTCGTGTTGCTCCTGTATCAACTGTGTATGTGACATCTGTATCATTCAAAGTTCCCTGAATATATACTCCATCATATCTCGGAATTTCTCGTCTGATTGATTCGGGATAATTTCCGGAAATATTATGGTGTATAAATGTTGTGTCACTTTCTGCAGAAATTTGAGACTGGCCATTGAGATGAGGGACCGTCCCTCGGCCTATTGAGCCGATCCCTTGCAGTTTGCTTGTTGAGTCGTATTGTTGCTATTCATTTGTCCCTGAGTAGTTTTATTGAAACTGTTATATCCTGATCGAGGAATAAATGCCTGAGATCTTGGATTCAGCTTTGTCCTGGGGTAGTTCTCACAATCTCTGGCAAAGTGATTTCCATTACAAAGAAAACAACCCGTGAATTGTGCTCTGGGTGGTTCGGATCTATTCCCGTGATTCATGTTAGGACTGGTCTGTCGAGGAAAATTTCTCTGGGTAAAATTGACACGTGGGCGCTGTTCAATTTTCTCTACTCTTTCCGTCAGAGAACCCATCATTGCTTTCAGTTCAGCCCGTAATCCTTTAACCTGGCTGGTCATTTCTTCGGTATTGGACTGCTTACCAGCACTGTTAAATTTCTTATTTCCGCCTTTCTGGGTATTAGATTTCCCACCATTGCCAGGTGTGGTCTGTTTGATACGCGTATCTGACTGCACACAAACATCGTCAGTTATTTCTTGATCATCCGTTCCATATTTCGCCGAGCGGGCGGGTCTCTTTGTATTACCCCCACTTCTTCTCTGAGTTTCCAAGAAGTTAACTACTTCATAAACGGCTTCATCAATGTCCTTGGGTTCTTTCACGTATTCCACATGAAACCGGGCATTCTCGTCGTGAAGTCCGTCAAGAAATCTCCGGAGCAGATCCTCGTGCCTGGTTGTATGATCCCGATTGGCGTATGCCTTATCATATAACCGCTTTAATTCTGCGGCATAATCCTCCACTTTCTCCCCGTTCTTCTGGCTTCTGTTACTGAAAGCTGCTCCAAATGTTTTAGGGGTTTCCACTCTTCGATATCGGTGCCCCAATTCACTTACTAGTGAATCATACGTACCCCGTATTTCTCTGGAAAGTTGGCCATAAACGAACTCGCCGGCCTTACCCTGTAATCTAGGTAACAGCTCTGCCAATTTCTCATCCTTAGACCAACCCCTAATCCTGGCCACGTCCCTGAATCTGTTGTGCCATACTTCCCATTTTTCCGCTCCCGTAAAAGAAGGAAGTTTTGCGCTTGATTGTCTGGGTAAACCAAGCCATCTGGTACGTTGCTTACTACTGTGTGTAGTTTTACTGTCATCCGAGTCGTTATTATCGCTGCTGGAGCTATTGTTATTCACAGGTGAATTAATCCTCTTTCTGCTTTCAGAACGTCGAATTTCTGTACCTCTGTTGTATCTTCTTAGTTTATTTCTAGAAGCTGATCTGTTGAGCGTATCGGATAACTCACCCTGACTGCAAACAGGGGGTAGTGAATCTTGGGGTAATTTATTAACGCTGGAAATAGCTTCTGTGACTGCTCCTTTTATCATAGATGCAACGTCTTGCATTGTTCCTCGGAGTATATCTCCGACAATGTCCGATACCTCTTTCCTTAGATTACCCGTAGACTTATCTGCTTCCAATGTATCTCCAATAGAATAACAGGCGCTTTTCTCTGTTACCCCGTTTAAATTTGCGGTATCATGTACACCCTCTCTGTAAATTGGTGGGGCATGTATTCCAGCATTTTCAGATTCACTTGCTGTATCTTCTTCAGTTGAAAATGTGCCAGATTTTGTCCCCCGTCTACTCCGTCTGGGACCAGGTGTTTTGAAAACATCTGAAATATCCATGTTATCTGGTATTTGCCCGTAACCCTGAATTCAGATATATCATCAATTTCCGAGCAGGGTAGATATCTTGTAAATATCCGGGCCGGGTACGTATCTCTGGATTCAAGGTATATTTTGAATCCCACTTCTGACACCAAAAATGTTACGGTCAACCGGTACTTCAATACCCCGTAGAGAAATACACAGTCAATCGGTCAGGATGGCAACTGATATATTTTTATACCACTTACCCGTAATTTAATCAGTTCTGACACCACCGGTTTTTAACCGGAATGTACACTTACCAGATACTCGTCAATGAATAAAGGAAAATGCATTATTGAAATATCAAACAATAACAATGTTTTATTCAATATATTTACAGAGTATTATATTAATACTTCTAGAATTACCTTAAGTTTCAGGTGATATTGATAGTCTAATTTATTTAATAAATCATCAAATATTAAAGGTAGCAGGCTCTCATGAGTATATGTGTTTGTTGTTTATATTCTACTAATTTCCTCTATACGACTGAGGTAGAATTTACGAAATATACCCGGAGATGATTACCCGAGTACCGTTTCTTGTTTATTTATCAACACATCAGGGGAAACAACTCCTCCTGGCATTCTTCCTTTCAAGGTAACGAGAGATGTCAATTCTGCCAGAGTATGCCGACTGTTAGCTTCGGGTGAGAGCGCTGTATTTATATACCCGGTGAATCGTTTCTGGGTGATACTGGGAAAATGTGTATTCTGTCTGTGTGATATGGTAATAAAGATATAATTCCAGAAATCTCTTTGTGTGATATCCCGTGTTTACCGACGTGTAGATGATAGATCTAGAATAAACATTCCCTGAAACAGTGATATTACGCTCGTTGGACCCCTGGTTGTATTTTATGGATGTAACCTGTGTAATATTACGTTTTATTGAACCGGAACCCGTATTTTTCACGACGTACACTGAGGTAATCAGTATACCTTCACACCTTGACATATCAAGTACTGCGTGACAGTATTCTTTTCCCAAGCAGTGCACCCCGGCTTTTAATCCACGGGTGGTGACTACCAAGTAATATTACCTTTGTGTTGAACCGGAACCCGTATTCTTCACGGCGTACACTGAGGTAATCAGTATGCCTTCACACCTTAACATAAGTCAAGTACTGCGTGACAGTATTCTTTTCCCAAGCAGTGCACCCGGCTTTAAATCCACGGGTGGTAACGATACCCCGAGTTTCATTCACTTATTTTCAAATTAATAGTTGGGGGTCATCTCCCAATATCACTGATATCTAGATCTATAGATTCACACTGGTTTATAATGTGGCACTGGTATCCGAGGCTGAATAATATTATCCATATTTCCCTTGTCTGGATATTTATAGTGGATTAATTCATCATTATATTTACAGAGGTAAACATTTTAGCCACATGACTAGTAAATGAATACCAATGTATACAACGATCCTTTACCCCGATTTTATATCCTGGGTTGATCACCCCGACTTCAGAACCTGGGTTAGTTTTACCCCGACTTCAGATCCTGGGTTATTTCATGCATGCATATGCAACCCGTATATTACTGTTTTATTATTCCCATATGTTAAATCCAATTACCTGTTGGTAATTCAAGGTCGTTGGAGCTTTCTGGTAACGTTAAGTGCGGTACTCACAGCAAGCTGTGCCGTTGACTTCGAGAACAAATGACCGAAGTGATGAATCTTGCTTGTACTCTCGAATTTATACTTTCGCGGGCGTGTGACTTAAGCGCCACCTATCGGAAAATACTCCACGATAGCCTGGAACCTTGCCGACAGCTTACAGCTAATTATGAATGAAATACAAAGAACATGTTAATAAGTTTCATCAGATAATTGTATGTTTATGACACAAAATATATATATACAGTTATTTATCACCAAAGTAGTACAAATAAGTAATATTTAAAAAAAAACATCGAGTACAGGATATACAGCCTCGCTTTGATATTAGGCAAAAACATGGCAGACTACGCGAAGTTGCCGGTTGAAATTTATACAGTGAATGGATATTTACGAGAGAATAAATAACTATCATGACCCGACAGCAATAAGGTAAACAACCCAGAGTGATAGATAATTATTTCAAACAGGACTCAAGTAAGTGCGAAACATTAACATCAAAATATACTATAAAAATGACCAACCACGTGACATACTTTTGCAACAACATCAATTTCATCACCCTCCCCCCTTTTTTTATGACCCCATACATTATCATCATACATATAATCTATTCGTCACAATATTGCCAGTCAAACAGTTCGTGAGGGTTAAATTGTTTTAAGAAGTGCACAAAAATGAGAAAAATGGGAAAAATTGAAAATCTTATTTGTGACACCCCATTAAACATCTTAGGTAAGAAAACCCTCAAATCTGAATCTACAACATTTTACAGCATATCATAAACAGCACTAGACCAGGTGGGAGCTTGGAGCTTCGGAGGTGGAGCTTGTAACTCAGAGATGGAGCTTGCGAGATCTGGAGCTTGGATCTTCGGAGCTGGAACTTGAAACTACGGAGCTGGAACTTGCAACTTGGGAACTGGGAACAACGAAACTTGGGAACTTTGAAACTTATTTTAGGGTGACCCCCAGTTTGCCCGTCCAAACGGCCAGCGAGCAAACAACCAGCGAGTTCTTGATATCAGTGTGTGTTACGTGGAAACATGATATAAATTTCATCAAGATGCCGTCATATTTTCCCAATATAAAATAAGTTGGACAACAGAAAACAGACTACCGAATTTTAGATACCTTATTCGGGATTCTTTAATGCATCACAAATTATAAAGTCATAACGTGTGTACCGATTATATCAAGTCTATAAAAATACAGTCTAGGCGTGACATAATCAACTTTTTCGACAGGGAACTAGAGCAACACGAGTTGTTGCTGTAATTTATCGGACATTTTTTTCTGAGAAATTAATTTCTTGCATTGTTGATGACTGAGCTATTGTGATTTACTTCGAGTAGAATAAACATATATCCTTCTTGTCTAGATTCCTATAGCTATCATCTGATCATTTCTTCTAAGTCGAGGGTGCATGCGTTGTTGGAATAAATTATTTGGAAGCTGCGCATAGACCTACACAATTCTGTCCTGTCTCTATTTGAATTGAGATTTTTGTTGACGAATTCATATTTGTCTTGAGCTGTAAAATTTTGAGAGTTGAATGTCTTGGAATTGAATATCTTAGAGTTGAAAATCTTGGAGTTGAAGATCTTGGGGATGACAATCTTGAAGTTAATTATCTTGATTTATCTTACTTCGTATACATATATCTGCATACATTATATTCAGATTTAATTCCGGGAAAACGCTTAGAACGCATCTCCGGCGATCTAGGACCCCGGAGCTTCCGGGGCCTAGGCGGCCCTGGACCCTCGCCTAAAGTCCTATGATAATCGACCCCCCCACCCTTGAAAAATCCTAGCGACACCCATGATACTGCCGGTGAAGTTTCAACCACCCTCCAATCCTGCTGACAACATTCAATTAGAATTAATTTATTATCCTCCAAAATCATTTCATTCTAACACATTTCGCGAGTCTGAGATTTATATTATCGTTCGTTGGCATTGTTTTATCTTCTTTATCATTGTTTTATCCATTCATTTGTATTGATCTGGAAATAGCCTTCAGAACTGATCAGCATGGTTGAAATTGTCAGTTCCACAAATAGAACAGAACGAAAAGCTCACGGGATTCCCACGAGACGTTGCCAAGGTCACCGGCGAAAGTAGTTCCGGTAAGCGAGTGGGGCGATACAACATACCGACTGTGGTGATACAGAAATGGAAAACGCGAGTGTGTATCGCTATCCTATCACGCATAGGTATATGATAAACATGCAGACCACGGTACACTTGCTGAAACTGGCATGAATTCGGACAATGACCTGGGAAAAGTACAAAAGTGTCAACTTCTCTCCTAATACTATGAAAATGTTTCAAATCTAAACTTTTAGTCGTCTTGGAAATGCTTCCTTATTTTATGTTGTCCTAATTTTGCAATTCCCTTTTGATAGATGGGTACCACATGTCATTGATATGTTCCTCTGTATATTTTTAAGTTCCTGTCCTTGTGCAAGTTAACGACATCCCAACGTTCAGTCCCGCTCATCTATACAATATTTATAACAGAGAAAGACAGGTATAAGATATTACTTGTTTCGTTGTCCTACTCTGGTAATAAATCTCACTACAAGTACACGTAGGGTGATATCAAGAATATTTTGCTTCTTATTATCTTCTACCGGTACATAAAAATCTAGAGTATGAAGTTATTTCTATTCTCCCAAAGACAAGAGGCCCTAGTTAATATCCTGGTGCCAATTGATTCTAACGGCTATTAAAACTGTATTTTTCGGCAATCACGAGACTACAGGTAATATATTGCCAGTCAAACAGTTCGTGAGGTTTAAATTGTTTTAAGAAGTGCACAAAAATGAGAAAAATGGGAAAAATTGAAAATCTTATTTGTGACACCCCATTAAACATCTTAGGTAAGAAAACCCTCAAATCTGAATCTACAACATTTTACAGCATATCATAAACAGCACTAGACCAGGTGGGAGCTTGGAGCTTCGGAGGTGGAGCTTGTAACTCAGAGATGGAGCTTGCGAGATCTGGAGCTTGGATCTTCGGAGCTGGAACTTGAAACTACGGAGCTGGAACTTGCAACTTGGGAACTGGGAACAACGAAACTTGGGAACTTGAAACTTATTTTAGGGTGACCCCCAGTTTGCCCGTCCAAACGGCCAGCGAGCAAACAACCAGCGAGTTCTTGATATCAGTGTGTGTTACGTGGAAACATGATATAAATTTCATCAAGATGCCGTCATATTTTCTCAATATAAAATAAGTTGGACAACAGAAAACAGACTACCGAATTTTAGATACCTTATTCGGGATTCTTTAATGCATCACAAATTATAAAGTCATAACGTGTGTACCGATTATATCAAGTCTATAAAAATACAGTCTAGGGGTGACATAATCAACTTTTTCGACAGGGAACTACAGCAACACGATTTGTTGCTATAATTTATCGGACATTTTTTTCTGAGAAATTAATTTCTTGCATTGTTGATGACTGAGCTATTGTGATTTACTTCGAGTAGAATAAACATATATCCTTCTTGTCTAGATTCCTATAGCTATCATCTGATCATTTCTTCTAAGTCGAGGGTGCATGCGTTGTTGGAATAAATTATTTGGAAGCTGCGCATAGACCTACACAATTCTGTCCTGTCTCTATTTGAATTGAGATTTTTGTTGACGAATTCATATTTGTCTTGAGCTGTAAAATCTTGAGAGTTGAATGTCTTGGAATTGAATATCTTAGAGTTGAAAATCTTGGAGTTGAGGATCTTGGGATGACAATCTTGAAGTTAATTACCTTGATTTATCTTACTACATATACATATATCTGCATACATTATATTCAGATTTAATTCCGGGAAAACGCTTAGAACGCATCTCCGGCGATCTAGGACCCCAGAGCTTGCACCCTCGCCTAAAGTCCTATGATAATCGACCCCCCCCCTTTGAAAAATCCTAGCGACACCCATGATACTGCCAGTGAAATTTCAACCACCTTCCAATCCTGCTGACAACATTCAATTAGAATGAATTTATTATCCTCCAAAATCATTTCATTCTAACACATTTCGCGAGTCTGAGATTTATATTATCGTTCGTTGGCATTGTTTTATCTTCTTTATCATTGTTTTATCCATTCATTTGTATTGATCTGGAAATAGCCTTCAGAACTGATCAGTATGGTTGAAATTGTCAGTTCAACAAATAGAACAGAACGAAAAGCTCACGGGATTCCCCACGAGACGTTGCCAAGGTCACCGGCGAAAGTAGTTCCGGTAAGCGAGTGGGGAGATACAACATAAGTAGTAGTATAAGAGTGAAAAACCTCCCCTTCCCCCCGGATGTAACTATGACGTCACAACTTCCGATGGTGGCGCCATCTGTACACTCTGGATGCAAGGGAGACAACCCTGGCTGGTACATGGGGCATGACCTCTGGACATGTCCAGACTTGTCATCGGCAATGGCGGATCACTATAGTTCGGTTAACCTTTGACCATTGTATTCTTCCGCGGTGATGCGGTCATGTCTGGCGGTGATGCGGTCGCCTCCGCGGAGAAAAAGTAGTCCCCAGAATTTAAATACGGTGCATGGTCCGATGGAGTCGAGTGAGGTATCAAAGTGAAACTTATGTGAAGGGGCATCTAATGGGCTGGGTGCGGGATTGAAATAGCGTCATTCTGCGCATGCGCGGTGGCCAAAGGGTATGAAAATAGACGTTTTGGGACCTAGGGGAGCCCCTAATGGTCCGATGGAGTTCAGTGAGGTATCAAAGTGAAGCATTCGTAAAGGGGCATCTGATGGACTGGGTGTGGGGTTGAAATAGCGTCATTCCATGCCCAAGGGTATGGAAATAGACGTTTTTGGAGCTAGGGGAGCCGCTATTGGTCCGATTGGGTCATATTATGTATCATTGTGAAGCATATGTGAGAAGGCATCCCAAGGGTGGGTGTGGGGTTGGAATATCGGCATTCTGCGCATGCGCAGACAGGGAATTGTGGGAAAAGGGTATGGAAATAGATGTTTTGGGCTCCAGGGGAGCCACTAATGGTCCAATGGAGTCGTATGAGGTATCGATGTGAAGCACACATGAGGGGGCATCCCCCTGGACTAGTGTCTCGGCCGTGGTCACCAGTCTGCGCATGCGCAGACAGGGAATTGTGGGAAAAGGGTATAGAAATAGACGTTTTTGGATCGAGGTAAGCCCCTAATGGGCCGATAGAGTCGTATGAGGTATCAGTGTGAAGCATTCGTAAAGGGGCATCCGCCTGGACTAGTGTATCGGTCGTTGTCACCAGTCTGCGCATGCGCAGACAGGGAATTATGGGAAAAGGGTATGGAGATAGACGTTTTGGGATCTAGGTAAGCCCCTAGTGGGCCGATGGGGTCGAGTGAGGTATCCATGTGAAGCACACATGAGGGGGCATCTGACTGGACTAGCAGCTCGTGCGTTGTCACCATTCTGCGCATGCGCAGACAGGGAATTGTGGGAAAAGGGTATGGACATAGACGTTTTGGGGTCGACATGGGCCACTATGGGTCCTATGGAGTCGTATGAGGTATCCATGTGAAGCATTCGTGAAGGCGCATTCGACGGGGTGGGTGACACGTGGGACTGACGTCACGCTGCGCATGCGCAGTAGACCAAGAGTATGAAAATAGACGTTTTGGGATGTAGGGGAGGCCTTAATGGGCCGATGGGGTCGAGTGAGGTATCCATGTGAAGCACACATGAGGGGGCATTTGACTGGACTAACAGCTCGTGCGTTGTCACCATTCTGCGCATGCGCAGACAGGGAATTGTGGGAAAAGGGTATGGACATAGATGTTTTGGGGTCCACATGGGCCACTATGGGTCCTATGGAGTCGTATGAGGTCTTATTTTGAAGCTCTCGTGAAGGGGCAGCCGCCTGGACTAATGTGTCGTCCATGTTCAAGAGTCTGCGCATGCGCAGTCTGGCCGTAGTATAGAAATATACACATGGGTGTGTGTTTGGGGTACTCAACCCCATATGAGTCCATGGTTGTGGTTTGCTGGTGTGGATTCTGCGCAAGTGGGTGTGACGTCACTTCGGGTTTCACTAAAACTACCTCCGAATACAGAAGAGTTCCAATGTTTCCTTCGACCTGATGCTTGTACTTTCAACATCCGGGTTTCTCACCGCCTGTGTGGAATGCATGTATACCATAGAGCTACGTCTAGGCGTGCATGTGTGAGAGGGTCTATAAAACACACTGCTCTGGATCCCACACCTCCATTCCTACGGTTGCAGAGCCATGACGGACACCCATCCCTATGCGGCTCGCGTTTTACAGCATGCAACCGTGGTTAATTCACTCACGGGTTACCGAGCAGTGGTTCGATCCATGTTAGCAGATGGCGAGGACAACGAGGGGCGACGCCAGATCCTAAAAGAGTTCACAGAAGCGGTCCTCAACAGAGTGGACTCGATGGAGGGTGTGCTATCACCCACCACTACTGGACAATGACAGCCATCCTTGATGCCCGGGCTATGGACCACGAGCGCTCACGCCGTAACCACCGACGGCTCGCTGGCCTCGCAATGGTCTTTGCCCTGCTGACCCTGACGCTGTGGCATTGACAGTAGGACCTGACTATAAATACGAGAGACAGTCAGCGTGTGCGTCATTCGGCATTTCGTCAACCATGTCACCAGTCCTACGAGCCGTTCTTCCCCTCACCCCTGAGGTGGGGTTACACGTCTATGAAGATAAAGTCACCATCGTGGGAGACCGTCAAGTTTGCTGATCGGACCCTGAGACCGTATCGACTACCGTTACCCTACACCGTGATGGCTGGACCAAATTTAAACGGGTGTTGAGCGGTGAGCTCGACGGAAACCTCATCCACCTCGAGAACGCCATCTACGTACACCGTGGATCCTTCTTTGCCCGTGTGGGCCGTTACCACAATCCCACACAAAACTTCACTCTAGATCCTGATCTTTGGACGGCCTTGGAGAAAGTGGTGCCTATTGTGGACCAGCTGTTTACACCGGACGAGCGGTCAGCTGTTCAGTTGGGATGGTCTCGTGCTATTGAGGACGCGCTGGCTGAACCCAATGAACAAATGTCTAGCAATGAACCAGACGACGATGCCATTGATTATCCGGCTAGACTCAATCAACCTAGGATATATAAAACGGTGGTAGAACCCGAACATCAGACTTCGTTATAAATAAACCATACTCACCGTGTCCATTATCATTTTGTCACCATGAAGCGCTGGGAGAAGGTGTTGGATAACTTATACTACAGTCCCGACAGCCCGGTGGCCTATAGTGCATTGTCGGCTCTGTATCGAGCGGCTAAACCCCAGGGGATACAACGGGCACAAGTTCGAGATTGGTTAAAAAAAACAAGACACCTATACCTTACATCGAGCTGCCCGCCGCCATTTTCCACGGAACCGGGTCATCGTGGGAGGAATAGATGCCCAATGGCAAGCGGATTTGGTCGATATGAGCGCCTTTGCCAAACACAACGATGGGAATCGGTATATCTTGACGTGCATCGATATCCTGTCAAAGTATGCGTGGGTGGTACCCATCCGGACGAAAACGGGGGCGAATCTCATAGGGGGGCAAGGACATCTTCAAGAGCGGGCGCAAACCCTTGTATTTGCAAACCGACGAAGGCACGGAATTCCTCAACATACCGTTCCAAGCCTTTCTCAAGAAACAGAAGGTCTTCTTCTTTCACACCTACAACGAGACCAAGGCTTCCGTGGTGGAAAGGTTCAACAGGACTTTCAAAGGCCGCATGCATAAATATTTCACCTATAAGAATACAAGGCGGTACATCGATGTTCTCCCGAAACTTGTCAGTGGTTACAATCGAGCCTATCACCGGAGTATACAGAGAGCCCCCATTACCGTGACCCAACGCAATGAAGCCCAAGTCCGGCGTGTCTTGTACCCCATACAATCGCAGCGAATGCCGAAGAAGGAGTTCAAGGTCGGGGACCCTGTACGGTTCAGTAAAGTCAAGGGCAAGTTCGAGAAAAGTTACTTGCCCAACTGGAACGATGAGCACTTCCTGGTTAAACGGCGCCTACCACGACAGCGGCGAGTCTATGAACTGGAAGATCTTCAAGGGGAACCGTTGCTAGGGACGTTTTACGAGCTGGAATTACAACCTGTCGTAAAAACAAAGCATGACTACTACACGGTGGAGCAGATTTTGAAAACGGAACGTCGACGTGGCAAACTGTTTCATTTCGTGAAATGGCAAGGCTGGCCCAGTTCGTTCAATTCATGGGTGGCGGCCAACCAGGTGAAACGACTATAAAACCAGACACCACCGCCATCATCTTGCATTCCACGTTCGACCATGAACACAGTGCAACCGTCTCTAAACACAACGTTGCCCAAAAGGCGCAAAGCACAAGTGGGCCTTGTAGTGATATTGCTAACCCTGCTGAGTGTGTTGTACGGAGGTGTGTTTTACGACGTAGCCTATCTCAGCACTCATCCCACCAAAGACACAACCACCAGCCGCCAGTCAAAACAGTCTACAGATAGCACCAGTCAATCCCGTGACCGAAACGAGCCCAGTCATCACCACCACATCACGTGTACAGGCTACAGCGAGTATAGAGTCAACACCTACACCAAGTGCACCCACCACGTCTGAAAATCCACCGGATTTCATCACTCACAGTGAACAGACAACGACGACCAACGTTGTACCCACCACCATCATCCCTGACAGTGAACAGACAAGGACGACCGACGTTGTACCTACCACTCCAGCTCACTCGTACCAAATTTACAAGAGCGGGTTACCACGACAGCGGATACACCTCCAACCATGGACCCTCGGTGGCAACACCTTCACCTGCGTCATCGCAGGACCGACGGGTTCCGGCAAAACGCACTTCGTCAGGAAGCTCCTCGAACACGCCGACAACATGATTACTCCACCCATTACCCGAGTCGTGTGGTGTTATGGAGAATGGGAGGCGGCGTATGCAGCAATGCCCCACATCACGTTCGTGGAAGGGCTACCCAACCTGGCCGATTTGGAACCGGACACCTTGGTGGTTCTGGATGATCTCATGGCGGAGACGGATGCGCGGGTCACCCAACTCTTTACCAAAGGCAACCATCATCGACGTCTTAGCATCATCTACATTGTGCAGAATCTGTTCAGCAAAAACAAAGAACATCGGAACATCAGCTTAAATGCTCACTACCTGGTGGTCTTCAAAAACCCGAGAGATACCACTCAAGTACTGCACCTGACGAGACAGATGTACCCTGGACGCACTGCGTTTGCGTTGGAAGCCTTTAAAGATGCGACAACCCCTCAGCACGGGTATATGCTCTTCGACCTGAAGCAAGCCACTCCCGACCACCTTCGCCTACGGACCGGCATCTTTCCCGGAGAGACTCACCACGTGTACATGCAAAAATAATGTAAACACATCCACAGTGGTTCCCCCGAAGCTGGGGTGTGTGTTTGATGTTGGGGATAATAAAAGAATGAACATCACATCATTGTTGACTTTTGTGTCTGTTCAATATTCACGAGGTAGGTAGATAAAAAGGGCGGGGTTGTGGGTTCTAGCATCAGTTGTACATGATGTCTGCTCGAGTACGGAAGCATGCTCCGACGCTCCGTGTATTGAAGACGGCCCCACCCGAGTTGGTTCGAACCATTGTACGCGGCGCAGACCCTGCTCTCGTGTGCTGTCTGTGTGAGATTGGACTCAATATTTTAAAAGGGAACGTACCACTGACTCCGGCTCAGAAGGCAATGTTGGCCAAGCATAAGACAGGTCTGCGAACCTTAGTCCAGAAGCGCGTCTCTCAAACACAAAAGAAAAAGGTGTTACAGCAAGGCGGTTTTCTCGGAGCCATTTTAGCACCCTTGGCGGCTTCCATGTTGGGTCCAGTATTGGGTGGACTGTTCGGCCGACAATGAACCACACGAAAAAAATGGTCCTCGTCGAACCTCGGCTCCTTCAAAACCTCCAATCACCGTACCCCGTACCCTCTACGGTGAAGACGATAAACACACTCGATGAAGAGATGGGTGAGATCTTACAACGACCGGGGTTAAGCGACAGTGAGAAAGTACAACAGTACAATGAAACGCTTCAGCGGTACATGACGTTCATGAACCAATACAAAACCCGCTCTACCCCAGCAGAAGCGCCACCACCACAGCCCCACAGTGGGTCGAAGACGAAGTCCTGAAGAGTGTACCTGCATCGTTCAAGAAACAAGCTGGCCTGGTATTACAACGAATGAAACAGAATCCTAACATGACTTGGAATGATAAAGGTGAACTCCTGGTACAGAATCAGGTGGTGCCCGGTACCCACATGACGGATTTAATGAATGACCTGATGCGTCAACGCAGGTCGCACACGGATCCTCGAGGATGGAAGGTCTTCGCTCAAGGCTTGAAAGACATGCATGTACCACAGGAATTGGTGGGAAACCCCCAGCGCTGGGCCTTTATGCCATCACCCAGTCGTGCACCACGACTCTCACCACAACCTTGGGAACCGAAGTCACCCCCCAAATCACCACCACGGCGGGCACCTACTTTTTCACCCCTTTTACCACGCCACCCCTTGCAACCACCAAGATCTAAGTCACCGCGACCATCACGACGATTAGCGCCCAAGGGCTGGGAGAAGTATTAAAACCAACAGCAGCAGCAGGAAAGCTCAGTCGTCATGTTTTACCTCACCCTACCCAGTAACAGCTCGGCTGATGTGTTTCCTGACAACACCTTGACCAAGTACGTAACCCAGTTACCGCAACCGTTGCATTTACCTGGACGCTGGGAATGTGGACTCGTGGATATCCAATACCCTTACTCGTGGTACAACGTGCGAGATGGTGATGTGTGGTACGAGGTGACCTACGAAGGACAAGAAACTCGACTCAGACTACCCGAAGGTCAATACGATACCCCCAAGGAGTTCATGGGTGGGCTGAAAAGTCTGATGCATTATAAGTCTCTACGGGACGTCACGAATACTTCACAACCCATAAGAACTTTCCCCTTCAAAAATCATGTGGACTTCGATTACAACGCACACAACGACAAGGCCAGCCTCACTCTCAGCCCCAACGTGAGTGTTGTAATCAGTCCTACCCTACAGCAAATGCTGGGTCTCGATCTACGGGGGTACGCTGGCCCCACCGGCGAGATAGGCCACATCCCGATGGACATGCGTGGTGGTATGTATGGCCTGTACATCTACTCGGACGTGGTGGATGCACACATTGTGGGAGACAGCAACGTACCTCTACTACGCGTCTGCCCGGTGAAAGGCAAATATGGAGCTCAAGTCACCCACAGTTTCAGGCACATCGTTTATCTACCGGTCAGTCAGACCGATATTAGCTCCATCGTCATCGATATAAGAGACGACACCGGTCAACCGATCGCATTCGAGCGTGGGAAAGTGGTGCTGACACTTCATTTCCGTCAAGTCCGAGCGGTTCACTTTGCATAATGAAGGTGCCTTACGAGTGTGATGCACGCAGCTATATGGACTATTATACCCAACAGGCCGGGGGTAGCTTTCCGGTCTTTGCAGGTACACGGATACAACGAGGACATGGACAGGGGAACATACTCGGGAGCATCGTCAACACGTTCCTCCCCTTGGTGACGCGTGGGGTCAAAGCGATCGGTAAACAAGCGGTACGCAGTGGACTGCAAGTCGCGGGTGATGTCTTGGGCGGTGCGGCACCCAAAGAAGCACTGAAACGCCGAGCCAAAGAAGCGGGAGGCGTCTTGGTCACCAAAGCACAACGCACCGTAGGGAATAAAAGACCTGCACCACCGAGACCACGCACCAGTCGACGACCGACCCAGCGACGACGCACATCGAAGACCCAGGATATCTTTTCTTAAAGATGGCTTTCATCCACGCCGAGTCGTGTCCTTCTACCAACAGTGAATTTGATTTATGGACCGTTCCACCTACTCAGACCAGTGCCGAAGAGGGCCAATGGGTGGAACATCTCCCCCTTTCCAGCATTACAGCCACAGGCCCCATTGAATTCACCATCACCAACGCAGATACAACCTACCTGGATTTAGCCCATACGTACCTATATGTGAAAGCTAAATCACCAATAAAGATGGGTCTGTCCTCAAAGCAGATGCACCCGTGGGTCCAGTGAATCTGGCTTCATTCACTATTCCAGCAAGTGGATATAGCCCTCAGTGATAAACTGGTGAGCGCCTCGACGAACACGTACCCGTACCGAGCCTACATCGAAACACTGTTATCCTACGGGCGTGACGCTAAAAAGTCGTATTTGACAGCCCCGTTGTTCTACCGAGATACCCCAGGCAACATGGAAGCGAGTCCTGATAATGCCGGCTACACGGAGAGAGTGGATGCCACAGCAGAGAGTCACTCGGTCGATATGATGGGACGTCTGAATGCGGACTTATTCATGCAGGACCGATACCTCTTGAATGGAGTACCTGTCAAAATACGACTAGTGCGCGCAACGCCTGCGTTTGCCTTGATGGCCCCGAATGAGGACCTCGAGTTTAACATTGTCATCCAAGAGGCCAGTCTGTTTGTACGCAAAGTGAAACCGAGCCCAGGTGTACAGTTGGGGCACATCAGAGCCTTGGAGGAAAAACCAGCCCAGTACCCGATTCGACGAGTACAGACCAAGGTCTTTTCCGTCCCTAAAGGGAATATGATTGTCAATCAAGAAAACCTGTTCCTGGGGATTTGCCCAAGCGTTTAACCCTAGCTTGTGTGGAGAACGTCAGTTATAATGGGACACTCTCGAGGAATCCGTTCAACCTAAAAGCGTTCAACATCAATTTCGTGGCCCTGCATGTGGATGGCCAACAGGTACCGGCACGCCCCTTACAACCTAACTTTGGAACGGACAATTACATCCGGAGCTATCTGAACCTCTTCACAGCAACTGGCCAAATCAACCAAGACGAGAGAAATATGATCAGTCGAGACGATTTCGGCAAAGGATACACATTGTTCTGTTTCGATCTGACCCCCACCTTAAACAACGATCATCAACTGAATCTCGTCAAGAAAGGCAACTTACGCTTGGAACTGAATTTCGGGACACCTTTACCGAAAACCATCAATGTGATTTGCTACGCTGAGTTTGACAACATTATTCAAATCGATAGAAGCCGTAACGTCCTGTGTGACTTTGCCACCTAACATGGATACGGACCAGATACGCACCGTGCTGGAGAATGACACAGGAACACGTACGGTCTTTCAAGGAGTGTTCGCCCGAGATGTGTTCCCATCAGACCGTGTGTATCCTGTTGCTTACGTCCTGAATACAGACCCGATGAACCGGCCCGGCCAACACTGGGTGGCCGTGTACTTGACAGAAGAGCGGGGCGAATACTTTGACCCGTACGGCCTACCACCCCTCCATCCCGATTTAACAGACTTCATGGATCAAGGCACAGAGACGTGGTGTTGGAATGCCAAAACGTTGCAAAGCCTGACCAGTAGTGTGTGCGAACAATATTGCTTGTTTTACCTGTACCATCTATGTCGAGGACATTCCATGCAGACGATCGTCCACATGTTTGACGAGTACCCCAAGGCCGAGGACCGAGATGTACTCGTATATGACTGGGCTGCCGCTCATTTCAATGTACAAGTCCCGTTCTGGGCTTAAGTTTGTTCACGTTAAGCCCCTTGTTCCGGGCTTCAGTTTTTTCACGTGGCTGTTCTCACGTTGTTGATGTTCACTGAATAAAAAAAAAATGAGATCTCAAAAATCTGACTTGCGTGTTTTCTGTGTGAGCATAATGTCCCATGTGGGACATGTGTGGATTCAGTCCATGAATGGGTTGAGCAGAGTAGCCAATCAGTGGCCTAGGATGGGATGAAATATAACCCGTCAATGCCTAGAAAACAATGCAAGAGCACTGCAGTAAAACAGAGAGCCAATGAAATCAGCCCACAGACCAAGTACATGCTCTGGTCTAGGGTAAGAGTGGGCATTACGGGATACATGCATTCCAGACACGCGGTGAGAAACCCGGATGTTGAAAGTACAAGTATCAGGTCGAAGGAAACATTGGAACTCTTCTGTATTCGGAGGTAGTTTTAGTGAAACCCGAAGTGACGTCACACCCACTTGCGCAGAACCCACACCAGCAAACCACAACCATGGACTCATATGGGGTTGAGTACCCCAAACACACACCCATGTGTATATTTCTATACTACGGCCAGACTGCGCATGCGCAGACTCTTGAACATGGATGACACATTAGTGCAGACGGCTGCCCCTTCACGAGAGCTTCAAAATAAGACCTCATACGACTCCATAGGACCCATAGTGGCCCATGTGGACCCCAAAACATCTATGTCCATACCCTTTTCCCACAATTCCCTGTCTGCGCATGCGCAGAATGGTGACAACGCACGAGCTGTTAGTCCAGTCAAATGCCCCCTCATGTGTGCTTCACATGGATACCTCACTCGACCCCATCGGCCCATTAAGGCCTCCCCTACATCCCAAAACGTCTATTTTCATACTCTTGGTCTACTGCGCATGCGCAGCGTGACGTCAGTCCCACGTGTCACCCACCCCGTCGAATGCGCCTTCACGAATGCTTCACATGGATACCTCATACGACTCCATAGGACCCATAGTGGCCCATGTCGACCCCAAAACGTCTATGTCCATACCCTTTTCCCACAATTCCCTGTCTGCGCATGCGCAGAATGGTGACAACGCACGAGCTGCTAGTCCAGTCAGATGCCCCCTCATGTGTGCTTCACATGGATACCTCACTCGACCCCATCGGCCCACTAGGGGCTTACCTAGATCCCAAAACGTCTATCTCCATACCCTTTTCCCATAATTCCCTGTCTGCGCATGCGCAGACTGGTGACAACGACCGAGACACTAGTCCAGGCGGATGCCCCTTTACGAATGCTTCACACTGATACCTCATACGACTCTATCGGCCCATTAGGGGCTTACCTCGATCCAAAAACGTCTATTTCTATACCCTTTTCTCACAATTCCCTGTCTGCGCATGCGCAGACTGGTGACCACGGCCGAGACACTAGTCCAGGGGGATTCCCCACTCATGTGTGCTTCACATCGATACCTCATACGATTCCATTGGACCATTAGTGGCTCCCCTAGAGCCCAAAACGTCTATTTCCATACCCTTTTCCCACAATTTCCTGTCTGCGCATGCGCAGAATGCCGATATTGCAACCCCACACCCACCCTTGGGATGCCTTCTCACATATGCTTCACAATGATACCTCATATGACCCAATCGGACCATTAGTGGCTCCCCTAGCTTCAAAAACGTCTATTTCCATACCCTTGGGCCACCGCGCATGCGCAGAATGACGCTATTTCAACCCCACACCCAGCCCATCAGATGCCCCTTTACGAATGCTTCACTTTGATACCTCACTAAACTCCATCGGACCATTAGGGGCTCCCCTAGGTCCCAAAACGTCTATTTCCATACCCTTTGGCCACCGCGCATGCGCAGAATGACGCTATTTCAATCCAGCACCCAGCCCATTAGATGCCCCTTCACATAAGCTTCACTTTGATACCTCACTCGACTCCATTGATTGATTGATTGAAATTGTAGTTTAAGGGCCGCTTCCCATTCGGATTTCGCGGCCCATCAACTCAATGTTTTATTTGGATTTCGCGGTACATTTCTTTGTTTTCTTTTAATATCTTTTCCAGCGCCAAATATATAAATAAATAAATGAATAAATAAATAAATATATAAATGAATAAATAACAATGATAGATTAGCTGGAGATATAAATAGAAGTAAATAAGAGTCGCTATGTACAAGTTCGTAAGTCTCTTTCGGGTTTTTTTGGTTAAGCTATACTAGTAAATATGAGTTCACTGTAGGTCTAATGGCGTGGGTGATTCCTTTGTCTTGGTACCCCTTTGTACGCACAAAGCCGTCCAGAAAAAACTGGGAGAACCATGGGCGTCTTCAGGATTTTTCGAATCGACTTCCCTAACGACGCCCTTGGGAACAGGGTGGGTTCTTCCAGAAATCTGTGCCTGTAACAATTGCTTGGAGTGTGTATTGGGGCACAGGACGGCAGGTCTACGTCCTATATTGTGTGAAAGTCAAAGGATGATATTCTGCGTTGAGGCGTCATTTCGGTGTCATATATGGGGTAGCGTGTCTGTGTGGTTTAGGATTTGGTATTCTGGTTGCTCAGTTCGGTGGGGTAGCGTGTCTGGCGTGGTACAGGGTCGAGTATTCTGGACGTTCTTGTGGACCGACGATGATGATCTTCATCATGTTCATCTCCATTTGGTGCTATTTCATAATATTTGTCGTCATAGGTGTTCTGTTTCATGGCTGGTCTTACTCGTCTGTGGTCTTCAGTGTGCTGTGCCTGTATTACAAAGAATAGAAGAGTTTGTAGTTTCTTGTTTTCTGGTGTTATTTTTTGCCATCGACTGGCACTATCGTGATCACACATGATCAATAGCAATAAATAATTAGGTACTAAATATTATAAATAAAAATATTATTATAGTTAAAGCCGATTGTGAATGTTTGATATAACCTCCAGTCTTCTGCCCCTGCATGAAAACCGGACGGTTAACATTCGTTAACGAGGGTTGGAAATAAGGGAACACAATTTGGTCGGAGCTCGTTATTATAGGAGCTTTTAATTTGATCAGTGAATTTGTCTATGTTATTGCTATGGCATTTTGATTGGTTAATGTCCAAATTTGATCAGTCATTTCTGATCACTGACCCTTATTTCCGCCCCTGTAAAATAGTTTTGACTCTAAGCGTGCTACATTTATTCAAATTTGGTCCTAGGTTTATTGGTGTCTTGGTGTAACCATATAGTATTAAATGGTAGAGTGATAGTCAGTCGATTTGATGTAAGCTAGTAAGGTGGAGTATACTTTGTTTATAAGAGGTGGTTTAGGATTTAATATAGAAGCTAACGACAGAGGGACATTTAAGTTTTTGAGTTCGTTTTCCAGTGTTCGGCGATAGAGGTCATGTTTTGGGCATTTGAGTATAAAATGTTCTATCGTTTCTTCTTCGTTGTTGCATGAAGTGCATAGTGGTGATGTGTTTTTTGTTAGCGTAGATAAGTGAGATTTTAGTCCTGTTTTGCCTAGTCTTAATCTTGTGATGATGCGGTCGTCACGTTTACTGTCTAGCTGGAATCCAAAACTCCTTCTTTTCCTCTTATCTAGAATACTATGTAGCCATCTACCTCGGTTTTCTTCGTTCCATTCCTTCTCCCATTTACTATCTATTCTGGTTTTAATGATACAATTCAGTTCTTTGGTTCCTAGTCCTATATGCACGTCAGGTGCAGTTTTGGTGAGGCTGTCTTTGGCTGTTCTATCGGCGGCTTCATTTCCCCTAACGTCCACGTGGGCGGGAATCCAAGCTAAAATGGCGTCAATGTCATTGTCACTCCATCGGACCATGCACCGTATTTAAATTCTGGGGACTACTTTTTCTCCGCGGAGGCGACCGCATCACCGCCAGACATGACCGCTTCACCTCGGAAGAATACAATGGTCAAAGGTTAACCGAACTATAGTGATCCGCCATTGCCGATGACAAGTCTGGACATGTCCAGAGGTCACTCCCTATGTACCAGCCAGGGTTGTCTCCCTTGCATCCAGAGTGTACAGATGGCGCCACCATCGGAAGTTGTGACGTCAGTTACATCCGGGGAGAAGGGGAGGTTTTTCACTCTTATACTACTACTAACATACCGACTGTGGTGATACAGAAATGGAAAACGCGAGTGTGTATCGCTATCCTAGCACGCATACATGTAGGTATATGATAAACATGCAGACCACGATACACTTGCTGAAACTGGCATGAATTCGGACAATGACCTGGGAAAAGTACAAAAGTGTCAACTTCTCTCCTAATACTATGAAAATGTTTCAAATCTAAACTTTTAGTCGTCTTGGAAATGCTTCCTTATTTTATGTTGTCCTAATTTTGCAATTCCCGTTTGATAGATGGGTACCACATGTCAGTGATATGTTCCTCTGTATATTTTTAAGTTCCTGTCCTTGTGCAAGTTAACGACACCCCAAAGTTCAGTCCCGCCTTATAACAGTTTATAACAGAGAAAGACAAGTATAAGATATTACTTGTTTCGTTGTCATACTCTGGTAATAAATCTCACTACAAGTACACGTAGGGTGATATCAAGAATATTTTGCTGCTTATTATCTTCTACCGGTACATAAAAATCTAGAGTATGAAGTTATTTCTATTCTCCCAAAGACAAGAGGCCCTAGTTAAATATCCTGGTGCCAATTGATTCTAACGGCTATTAAAACTGTATTTTTCAGTAATCACGAGACTACAGGTAACATATTGCCAGTCAAACAGTTCATGGGGTTTAAATTGTTTTAAGAAGTGCATAAAAAATGAGAAAAATGGGGAAAATTGAAAATCTTATTTGTGACACCTCATTAAACATCTTAGGTAAGAAAACCCTCAAATCTGAATCTACAGCATTTTACAGCATATCATAAACAGCACTAGACCAGGTGGGAGCTTGGAGCTTCGGAGGTGGAGCTTGTAACTCAGAGATGGAGCTTGCGAGATCTGGAACTTGGATCTTTGGAGCTGGAACTTGAAACTACGGAGCTGGAACTTGCAACTTGGGAACTGGGAACAACGAAACTTGGGAACTTTGAAACTTATTTTAGGGTGACCCCCAGTTTGCCCGTCCAAACGGCCAGCGAGCAAACAACCAGCGAGTTCTTGATATCAGTGTGTGTTACGTGGAAACATGAAACATGAAACATGAAACATGATATAAATTTCATCAAGATGCCGTCATATTTTCTCAATATAAAATAAGTTGGAGAACAGAAAACAGAGTACCGAATTTTAGATACCTTATTCGGAATTCTTTAATGCATCACAAATTATAAAGTCATAACGTGTGTACCGATTATATCAAGTCTATAAAAATACAGTCTAGGCGTGACATAATCAACTTTTTCGACAGGGAACTATAGCAACACGAGTTGTTGCTGTAATTTATCGGACATCGGTATCGGTACTCCTACTTTTCAGGAAACCTGACATCAGTATCAGTGCATACATTCATTTTAGCTGACACAAGGGGGTCAGCATTGCGAATCACCCCATGATGTGATTGACACAGGGTCATTCTAGTTTTACAATGAGTTCAAAATGATCAACTAGGAGACTGGAAAGTTCGACATCCTAACACTTGATCATTTTAGAGTTATACCAAAGGGTTTAACGAGACGGATTGAAAACGTGACGAAACAGATATAATTTATTGGCCTTCAGGTTTTTATGGGTGATGTGGCAGGTATGGGCTTCAACATCTCGAACTCTACTTGCACGGTGGAATTCCGGTTTTTCCATATTGAGGAATGGCCTTGGAATGATTCCCATTTCATTACTAGCTTCTGTTATCTGGTTGACCAAAATTAACTGCTCATATTTGAACCTCCACCCACTCTCCTGCCGTTCGTCGCCCCCTCCGCCCCGCCCCGCCCCTGACTAATCTGTGTTCTCTATTAAACGTTGTGTTATTGTGTTATCCTCTGAAGTCAACACCGTAAGTGGGTCAGGCATGTCTCCA